>JAVSBU010343168.1:0-10488 GCA_033118015.1 Loricariichthys derbyi | reverse complement strand
TTTTAGATTAGATTTTTAGCTTGCAAAATAACTATAAAAATAATAAAGTGCGTTAACACGCGTTAAAATAATTGTCGGCATTAATTCATCAATGAGTTAACGCACGATTAGCTAGTTAATCAGCCCTAATTTTAACATTTTCTTTACTTAATAATCAAATAAATGCATGAAACAGTTACAAATGAGACTTTACTCACCTATTATCATGAATACAACCTTTCCTGACTGGACTTTCAGACCAGCTTTTGTCTAGAGAGAGAATGAGATGAGCCATGTGGTGAAGGCCTTAAAAAACCATGGCATCCAGAGAGTCATGTGACAAATTAGAGCACTGCTATTGGTGGCTTAAAGCTTTGCGTCTAGTTTTTAAAATGTACAAACCAAAATTTTGTCCTGTACGTTACCCCGAGGGTAAACCCACGATAGCACAGCTGCTCTAGTCCAAATCTGTACTTTTATTAAAAAAATAAACCCACTACTCCTGTCCAGTCAGAATCAAGGATTTAAGAGTTTTTTTTGTAATCAGCCGACACTGTGACAAACCTGCTGCATTTTATATTCTTTATTAAAAGGAATAGAAACATCAATACAAGAGCAAAAATTACAATGGAAATCGATGAAAAGCAACAGTCGTTTATTCCCATCACATCAGATAGAGAGGAATGCCAGAGACTAAGTAAATACTGGGGTTTTTTAAGGAAATGGCGTAAAATATTGCAAAGTTTAGAAAACATACATGGTGACAGGAAGAGTCTCTAAATATAGAAAATATAGACATTACAACGTGTTTGACGTTAGAATAACTAATCTATGTCCTGATCATATGGTTTTCACATTCTCATCACAGAAGTGTTGATATCTGGTGTATCTGCTCTGCTTTTCGGACGCCTGGTGGTACTTGTGCGTGTTTCAGAAGTGAACCAAGCGCCGTAAGATTATTCTCAAAATTCTTCGGGTTGAGTAGAGAAAGAAAAAGCCACGTTATGCAGATAAAGAGGAGAAATAAACTCACTAGAGAGGGAGGTAGCTTTGATGAAGCAGCGTGGGTAATAACGGTGCTTCCATGTGCCAGTTAAAGCCCTTCTACAGCTCTAGTATAAATAAATCTCATCGTCTGGTTAGAGGCCTGAGCCACGAATCATGATATGAGGCCCCGTTATACAGGTACGGTGCTGCTATTGTGCACTAGCGCCGAGCGATACGACTGTTTCACAATCAGAGGGTATTCACTTCATACCGACTGGATATCATAATCGATTTTTATCTACGTTTTGGTTTGTTCTTCCTCCTTCTTAAAAACAGCCATTTTCGAACTACACTGTTTTCCTTCAAAGTAACAGTCAGTTAATTTTAAAATCCTAAATCTCATCATAAGATGATGAACAGATCAGTTAAACTATTAAGAGTTTTGGAAACCTAACAAAACAGCTTTATATGATTTTTTTTTACCTTTTTTAAAAATTATTTTAAATCTTTTTAAAATTGCAAGATAAAATTGAAAACATTAGACTTTCTCTGAAAAGTGTTTTGTTTTTACAGTTAAAAAAATTAAATGAAAATAAACAAACAAAAAAAATTAAGTGATATAAAGTTCAAAATGCAACTTTATGTGATTTTGTGTTTAACCTTAACATGAAAATTAACAAATTAATTTTTCCAAGAAAAATTTATGCCACATCACATCTGATAGGAAAAAAAAGACTTTTAATTTGCAATATTGTTAAGCTAAAAAGTAAAAGAAATGTTCACTTATGGAGAAGCTCCATTTTATTGAAAAAACTAATTTAGCTTTGTATAATATAATTTAATAGGATATAAATCTTAAAAAATATATAAAAATTACTAGAAATATTAATTTAGAATTTATTTTATATTAATATATTTTCTAGTAAATATAAATCTAATAAATTTATGTAAATATATTTTCTTTAAACTTATGACACACTGCAAAATGACAGATTTAAAAAGTCTTAATTACATACATATTTATAGAGATATTAATGAAAATAAAGGGTTAAGTTAATATTTTTCAGTAACGAGTAATCTAATTTTAGTTACTATTTCCAATCCAGTAATCAGAATAAAGTTACTTATCCATGTCACTTTGCATTACTATTTTTGTTGGGGTCGGTGTTGTCAACAGCTGCTGAATGTAATTAAGAATATAACTTGTAATCTAACTTAGTTACTTTTAAAATCAAGTTACTAAGTAACTTTTTAAAGGAGTAGTCAATAATCAGAGATCAGATTACTTTTTCAGGCTAACTACGCCAATTTTTTTTTATCTCCCAGTTTTGCAGTATGTCATAATTCTACTGAAATTACATTTTTTTTTTCATTTTAAAATTTAAAGTAAGACTGCGTAAGACTTGCGTTACTCTCGGGAGCAATTTTATTTGCTCTGGCTGAATCAAACTCAAATCAGGCGTAATGCTAACATTTTGTCTCACGGCAAACACTTCCTTTGTGGTTTAGATCAAGCCAGTTAGCATCACACAAGCTATATTAGGATCTAAGTGAGAAAATCAAACTCTATTGTGAAAGCTAAGAAGCGAGCGGGTCCACATTCATGTTCGTTTAAAATGCTACCGGGCTGCAATAGCTAGCGCGTATCAGCTAAAGCTAGCTCACGCTCGGCTGCATTTTAATTCGTAATTAAAGCCTAGCAGCTCCACAGCACAGCTTTTGTGCGTATCAAGTCCTTTTACTTTTATTGGATTCACATTATCAATATTTCATCCAGTTAATGAAGATGGGTTCTGAACAAATATGATTATTAAAAATAAATAGCACCACACCAAACGTGTACGCGCTCACCGGCCACTTTATTAGGCACACCTATCCAACTGATTCAGGTGTGTGATGCTGTCATGTCAATGTGAACATACATCTCTGAGGAATGGTTCCAACACCTTCTCAAATCTATTCCATGAAGAATGAAAGCAGCTCTGAAGGTCCAACCTGGTATGAGTAAGGTGCAGCTAATAAAGTAGCTGGTGACTCTCTAGGACTGATTTTAGAGCTCCCATCATATTCCAAACATGGAGTAATACAGGTACAAATACTTTACAGATCTAAATTATTGACCGTTTTAGTTATAAATGCGTAGTTTTGATCATGCAGTTCCACCTTCCACCACTAAATATTCACTTGCAAGGAATTAACTTGCATTTTGACTCTTAACTGAACAGTGTGAGCTTATTAAGGGGACTGTGGTCTATCAGTTAAGGTGTTGGACTGTGGACCAGAAGGTCCAGGGTTCAAATTCCACCTCTAACAAGCTGCCACTGTTGGGTCCTTGAGCAAAATCTAATATTGAATCAATTGTAAGCCGCTCTGGATAAGGTCGTCTGCTAATTGATATAAATATAAATGATATAAAGTAAACAGCTCTTGGAGGATTTAGCATTGACAGTTAATACTCAGCACGTAAATGCTAAACGTAGCTAAACGCATAAGGTTTGCTTATATATTAACACTTAAAACACTTTGAATCCACACTCTAACTCTAAATTTAAACAGAATGAGTTAAATTAAACAGTGTGAGAATCTACACAATGCACTAGAGTGTAAATTAGCCAAAAACAGAGATGCACACTCAATTTAAATTAGATGCTAGCTTAAAAGAAGTGACAACATTTCCGATACCTCCCTAGCAACTATCACAGGTGAGAAATTGAACATACAGGACTTAATTAGCACCCGGAATAAATTAAGGAGGGTCTAATTACACTACCAAAGCTGTTACGAAACAAAATAAGCTCTCAAACCCAAAGTTAGCCTAAGATCACTGCTAACTAGCCTAAACCAGCAAACAAAAAGACAAGCCTACACATTATAATTAGACATGAGATTCATTTATAGATCGGTTTTAGCATTAGAACATGCAGCACCTGCCTGCGGGTGGAACTTCTTCAGCGATATCTGTTTACGATTACATTCAATGTTAGCGGGACACTAGCATGAGTTACTCCACTGTCAAAAGGGCGCTGCTTTATGGTACGAGTTGTAAATGGTCTCCCATAATGCCTGCTTAGTTCATGTTTCTCGTTTTACATCTCGTCGGGATGCCTTCAGGCAGGGCCTTAAAATAGCTATGCTTTAAGGCTAACTCCCCATAGGGGATGAGTGCCATTCCAGTCATGCTTCGGTCCCATGCCCTTCTGCTCCAGTCCATGAAATAATGGTGTGAATCTTTTGGGTTCCTCTGCCTCCCATCCACTCGACCGTTCAGGCGTTCGTCTGATGCGAGAGAAAACACGAGACAACAAGTTAAGCGTCACGTTTTAACCAAACAGTTATCGGATTATTATTTATTTGGGTGCTGGAGGTGGTGCGAGTGGTCTAATGCAGTAACCTGGCAACAGGCACAATGCTTACAGGTAAATATTTGAGATGTGTAGTTACTCCTCACGTACACTAGAGGTCAGCAAATACAGCCTTACACAAGCAGACACCATATAATCATGAGAAAACCTTTTAAAACTCAAGGACCAAGGACTTTTGCTTCTTAGGCTCTAATAATTAGCTGATTGGCTGGTGGACTGTTAACGTCTTAAGACATATCTATAGTTAAATGGCTTTAAAACGTTAAAACCAGCTCCCTCTCACATTTACTTTCTCAATTCTTTCCATCTCACAGTCAGCTAAATTAAAATCAAACACCTCGCCTCATGACCATACAAGGTAGGTCCCATCTAAACTTTACTCTAACCCATGTGTCCATGTATCTATGGATGGAGAATGAGGACCTGAGATGATGCGGGACGTTAAAGACAGAGGCAGAAATTTGACTTACCCCCTGTCAGTTTGAGGAGGACGTGCCCAGCAGGGACGTGTCCTCTGCGGGTTCAGAGTTGGAGAAGTAAAGCGAATCTGAGTCACTCAGGTCTGCTGGGGTTCCTCCGAAAATGATGGCATCACCCTCTGTGATCTGAGCCACCTGGAACCTGGAATTGCACATGAAAAGATGTTAAAGAATTGTGTGTTTTAAGGTGAAATTTGAGGTTCGGTGGTAGTTTAATGAAGAATGTTGGTGTTTGATGGTAAAACTTGGCAATTATTATTATTTTAATGAAGATTGTTGGTGCATGGAAGTTTTTTATGCTTTATATTGGGGTCCACTGGTAGTTTTGATGTGTAATGATGGGGTTTGATGGTTGATTTTGGCATTTATTAGTATTTTAATACATAATATTGTTGTATAATTGTTTCTGATGGTTAATCTTAGAGTTTTTTAAGAGGATGTTGCTATATTTTGGCTTATCTTGGGTTGATTTGGTGTTTTATTAAAGAATAATGATGTATGATGGTGAATCTTGGGCTTCCTTGGTATTTTAATGAAGAATGTTTGTATTTGAAGGTTAATTTTAGCATCTGCTAGTACTTTATTACATAATGGTGGTGTCTAATATTGTTTGAGGGTTAGCTCTGTTTTTTTGTTTTTTTTTTAAGTATTTTAATGTTGAGTAACAATGGTGTTTGTTGGTGTTTCACTGGATAATGCTGTGTGTTTTGGCTAATCTTGGGGTTCAGTTGGTATTTTAATAAAGAATACCTTAATGTAAGAATAACAGGTGGTGAATCTTGGCATTTGTTGGTATTTTAAGGATGAATGTTGCTAAATGGCAGTGTTTGATAGCTACTCTTAGTGTTTATTAATATTTAAATGGATAATATCCTTTACGTTGGCTAATCTTGGGGTTCAGAAGTATTTTGATGGTGACTACTGGTGTATGTTGGTGTTTTATGGTGAATCTTGGTGTTTATTGGTATTTAATGGAGCATTATGGTGTATGATCATGTATGATGGTTACTCTTATGGTTCATTGGGATTTTATTGGGGTACGGTGGTGTACAATGGCATTGGATGGCTAATCATGGTATTTGTATTTTGTATTTTTATACCAAATGTTATTGTATGTTATTGATGGTGTCTGACAGAACATCTTGGTGTTTGTTAATATTTTAGTTGATAGTTTTGGTGTATATTGGTGTATGATGGTTAACACTGATGTTTGTTAGTATTTTAACGAAGAATGTTGGTGTATGATGGTTAATCTTGAGGTTCATTGGTATTTAATGGAGTTAGTTGATGTATCGTGGTATTTGATGGTAAATCTTATTGTATTATTAGTATTTAAAAGCCAAATTTTATTGTGTAATGATGTTTGGTGTTTAAGTCTGGTGTTTGTTTGTATATTAATAAAGAAAGTTGACCATTAGTGGTATTTGATGGTAATCTTGAAGTTTTATTAGTATTTAAAAGCCAAATTTTATTATATAATGATGTTTGGTGTTCAAGTCTGGTGTTTGTTCATATATTAATAAAGAAAGTTGGCTATTGGTGGTATTTGATGGTTAATCTTGAAATTTTATTAGTATGTAAAAGACAAATTTTATTATATAATGATGTTTGGTGTTTAAGTTTGGTGTTTGTTCATATATTAATAAAGAAAGTTGGCTATTAGTGGTATTTGATGGTTAATCTTGAAGTTTTATAAGTATTTAAAAGCCAAATTTTATTATATAATGATGTTTGGTGTTCAAGTCTGGTGTTTGTTCATATATTAATAAAGAAAGTTGGCGATTAGTGGTATTTGATGGTTAATCTTGAAGTTTTATTAGTATTTAAAAGCCAAATGTTATTATATAATGGTGTTTGGTGTTTAGGTTTTGTCTTTGTTCATATATTAATAAAGAAAGTTGGCCATTAGTGGTATTTCATGGTTAATCTTGAAGTTTTTTTAGTATTTAAAAGCTAAATTTTATTATATAATGGTGTTTGGTGTTTACGTCTGGTTTGTTTATAGATTAATAAAGTTGATCATTAGTGGTATTTGATGATTATTGTTGTTTTATTAGTATTAAGCTAAAATGTATTATATGATGGTATTTGATAGTTAAGTGTTTGTTTGTATATTAATAAATAAAGTTAATCAGTAATGGTATTTGATGGTTGATCTTTGTGTTTATTAGTATTTATTAGTGTTTTTGTTATTTTAATGTAGACTATGGGTGTATGTCAGTATTTGAAGGTTAATCTTGGTGTTACTATTTTAACTGGGAATGTTGGAGTTTGATGGTTAATCTTATGGTTCATTGGTACTGTAATGGATACTGTTGGAGTTTAACAGCTACTCTTGGGATTCATTAGTATTTTACAAAGGACTGTTGGTACTTAAAAGCGTATGAAGTTTAACTTTGGCTTTTGTTAATATTTTAATACATAATGTTGTTGTTTAATGGCTAATCTTGGAGTTTGTTAATATTCTAACATTGAATGTTGCTGTTGTAATGGAGCCTACTGGTGTATTTAATGGTGTAAGTATTTTAATGGAGAATGTCAGTGAGGGACATCGCTGGGTTTCTTACCTTCCTACGCTATGGACAGGGGTCATGGCAGGTGAGGAGGGTGTAGATGGGGTACAGGAGGTCTTCTGTGTGTCGCTGGTGAGGGGCGTCAGCAGTTCTGGCCATTTCTTCTGACTACAGCGTGAGCAGCCGAAGCCGGTGAGAGGAGCCAGACCGTTGATGGTGTGGAGGTGGTGTTGGTGGGAGCAGAGACGGGGCAAAGAACGGAACTGGGGCAGGTGAGGGAGCCCAGGGAACCTGAGAGCAAGAAGAACGGGATTAAGAATCAGAATTTGTGCTTTTCTATAAAGTCTGGATGACAGAGCTGGACCGAGTGGAAAAGACAGAGAATTAATGACACTAATGAGCCCCAAAACAGATCGTATTAACTCCATATGACACAGAGTAAAGACCTCCCAGACATCATACGGCTCCTTTGTGATCATACACATTCCTACAGCTCTTTGTTCTTCTGTGGGAGTGGGTGAAAAGTCAAACCTCGTGACTCGTGAGAAGAAAAAAGCACGGATTTAAAAGAACTAAAGGACCAGGCGGTACAGTGGTTCCAAACACAACAAAATGACCGGTAATTTTTGACCGTGAAATCACGCGTGAATCACAAGGCTGGGGAAGAACCACGATGACAAAATGAGTTTGGAAAACTATGGAGCAGAATTTGCTTTAGTCTAAGAGGTAAACGATGCATAGAAGCTCCTGTATGTATTAAATAAAATCAGAAAATGTGTTAAACCATCATACGACCATCTGAAGGAGAACAACTACATTTATTTTTAGTACAACAGCAGTGATTTGGACCCAAATTAAAATGTTTTGGCTTGACTTATAAGGCTCTATGTTGGTTTCTGTTCTAATTTCAGAGTTAACGGGTCAATGTGCCGATGAACTTTGAGTTAAAAAAAGAGGCATAAGAGACTCTGCAGACTTCAAACAAATCTGCAATGAAATAAAAGTCAAACTAAACATGAGAAATTTTACGTTTTTATTCTCACTCTTTCTCCTGATTTGGAGTTTGTATTAATTTTTTCGGACCGTGTGCTTTCTTACTTAAAGGATGGGGCTTTGCATGTAGGTGGCTCTTTCTTCTCGTACTCCAAGAACAGCTCTTCCAGCGCAGCAGCGTTTTCTGTAACACACAAATACACAGTTACATCCATTCACTGATAGCATTAATTAGCATTAGCAGCGTTAGGTACATATCGTTATCTTAAATACCTTTCTTTTCGGTGATGAGCCGTACTAAAGCGCTGATGGTGTCTTCAGTTTGCTCTTCTACAACGTAATCAGATATTAATTATAATTACTATTTATACTCATCACTTCAAACGTTTTTGACCACTAGTGGTGCTGTAGAGCAAAATGTCATGGTCATGTTTCAGTATTTTTAACAATACATTATTTTTGTTTTTGTTGTAAGGTCTCAGCTAACTTTGACTCATTATTGTTTATTTTTATTTATTCTACGAATTTATTAAGTATCCGACCTGATACAGACATAGAAGATTAACAAAAGAAATATATATTAAAATAAAAAATATAAATAGAAAAATAAATCATCTGTATCAGAATAAAAATAAAATAATTTAAAATAAACTGCAACTGAATAAATAGAAAATAGTAAGAACAGTCAGTGAAGTAGATTGGGATAAATATATATATATTAAAAGTAAACAAGGTAAAGTAAATTAAAATAATAGTAAATAAATAAAGTAAAATAAAATAGATAAATCTAAATGAGACTAAATAAAAGAGAAAATATAAAATATTACTATATTATTATTCACCTGCAGAAAAATAAATAAAAATAGATAAATATAAGAACAAAAGAATTTAAGAATATAAGAATCGGTGAATTATATTGGGATATAAATATATTAAAATTAAATAAATGACAAAATAAAATAAGAAAATTCAATTAAATTAAACAGAAAAATATAATATTTTGATCACTTGCAGCAGAATAAATATAAATCTATATAATATATTATAATTATTATAAATATAATAAACATAAGATATAAAAATAAATACAATTGAATTAAATTAAATAGAAAAATAAAAATAAAACTGACTCGCAGCAGAATAAATAAATAAAACATAATATATAAAAATAAATAAAGTACAATTGAATTAAATTAAATAGAAAAATTAACAAAACTTTGACTTGCAGCAGATTAAATAAAAATAAATAGATGATAAAAATGGTAAGAATGATCACTGAATTTCATTTTGATGTATGTAAATTAAATTAAAATAAAATAAAATGAACAGAAAGACTGAAAGTTGGATTGGGGTGCTTAAACTTCTGCATTAGCTCCTATATATGAACGACCCACTGCTTTGTGTACTGAACTCTAAACAGAGCTTTAAGTTTGTAAGCTACACAACGAGGCTACAGTTAGACCTGGGGCAATTAGAATAACAAAAGCCAGCGGGGGTAAGAGAGTTCAACTGGGATGAATGGTACGAGAGAGCTGAGTGGGCACTGGACAGACACACTGTGGAATTCTGGGAAATACCAGTGACATAGAGACAGAGGGCAAACAGTACCCATTACAATCATGGCACACATACCAGTGACTAACAGTGATGCCTTTTAGGGGCGGGGCATAACAGCTGTCTGCACCTCGAACCCCTATAAGGTCCAAACCTCCCTACACTTATGAACTGGACGTGCCTTATTTTAAGTTTAGGTCAGACAGGTTCCTGTCCCTCCTGAGAAGGCTTTACACATATAATTGTCCAGTCCGACTGTAAAAGTACCACCGGAATCGATCCCAGGCTGCAGCTGTGCCACCCAAACGCTGGCACAGGCCTCTATCATGGGTCATGTCTCTACAGGACTGCAGTCCCATGTGAGGAAGCATTTGATCTTTGTTATTCCATGACTTCCTCCCATACTCTTCTGCCTGGGTTAATGCATTCATAAAGAGCTGTGGGAACCACACCATGATCTCCTGCTTTGTGCACTGGGTGTTCCTCCTAACACACCCTTTTCACCTTCTATTCTTCACCTTAATTCCACCCCATCATACACTGCTGTATTTGTGTGTGTGTGTGTGTGTGTGTGTGTGTGTGTGTGTGTGTGTGTGTGTGTGTGTGTGTGTGTGTGTGTGT
>JAVSBU010343160.1:0-10488 GCA_033118015.1 Loricariichthys derbyi | reverse complement strand
GAGTAAACTCAAGTAAGCACAGGAAAAGGCCTTGCCATGACAACCCAGGTCAAAATACTGCTATGTGAGAATGGGGTATAAAACATAATAAAATTATTTTGCATAATTACACTTGTGAAGCTCGAACTGTGATCTCACTACCATGAATCAAATGGCGAGCAGAGTATAGTTACACCCCTGTTAAATAAACATGGTCCATAATTGATGTTTCAGTAGGAGTTATGTGTCAGACATCCATATAAATGCCTGGACTCAAGGGTTTGCAGGAGAACATTACCCAAAGCATCACAATCCCTCCAATATCCTGTAATTTTCCCACAGTGCATGCTGAACACATACTCGACCATCCATGTGATGGAAAAGGACAGGATACTCAGTGGACCAAACAACATTCCATCGTATTCCCATTCTAGGTGATTTCTACAGAGTGCGGGGGTTAACATAATGAGTTCTATGAATGATCTGTGACTAGGCACCCCCAAACTCAGGGGGGCTGCACTTTGTATTGTGACACATTCTCCCCATAGCATCATTAAATATTTCTTTGAATTTTACCGTAGTGTCTCTTCTTCTATTAAGAACAGACAGGATAGGATTAATTCCTCTCACTGATGATAAACCTGAGGCACTAACACACTGTCCCTGGTTCGTGGTTTGTAGCTCTTTAAAGCACTGTCAGAAGGTATTCTGACAAGCCTTATTGGTGATTCAACACCATAGGCACATTCATGATCTCATAATTATAGTTTAGGACTTATAAACTGGGTAGAAGTGTTCAGGAATTCTGATAATAATACTGAATTCAGCATGCATACTGTTTTTATCAGGATGGATAAAGAACTTAATGGGAGGAAAAATGGAAAAGCTTCATTACACAGTATTTTTGATAGAGATTAATGGAAGCATATTCACATGATACAAGTTCCTTCAATTTATGACTCAGAGTTCTCATGATATATCAACCACTGCCTGGAACATATCAGGATCTCACCCGAGTGTCTTTCGTGTTCCACCAGTTGGAGGTTTTGCTAGCAGTTTCTTCCCCAGCAGCTGGAGATAGAGTAAGTTTCCTCACTGCTCCAGTCACCAGATCCAGATGCAGGACTGTATTACTCTGGAGAGAGCAGAAAAGACTTTACAGCACCCTTCATCTCATACGAAACTTTACAATCTTCTGATATTCCTTAAAGATAAACGTGTTTTTGGCAGCTTTTAAAATTCCAACTATAAATACATTAAATTAAATGTACTGTTCCTTTCAAAACCAAAATTACCAAACCCCATTCAAGTCTGCTGTCTAGACTTTCACGCTGGACTATTAATGCGCTTGACAAACATGAAGAGACAGCTCCTTGTACTAACTACATGGATGCTGGTGGTCATTCCTTGGTCCTGAGGCAGTCACAAAGTCCAGTTTTAGCTCAAAGCGTAATTCTGACAGTCTGCAAAACAGTGATCTGTCTCTGGAAATAGTACTGACCTTAAAAATCACTTTTAAAGGGGAACCTTTTTTTTCCTTCTTTTTTTTGCGGGTAGTCATAGTGTACAAATAAAGGCTGCTGTGGTCATCTACATGAACCAGGATTCATTTGCTTAATCTTACATTTGGCCTTTATGGGAAAAGACAAAGACTGCTTAGATTTGTCTCCATGTATTTAAGATCTAATGGGTTCCTTTTGGCCTGTCTGACGTACAGTTCATGCTGCCTGTGCTAATAATAGTGATGTTACGTCAGGACTGACTAAATAGTGAAACAGGATAAAAAAGTGCTGTCATCATTATGGGCCACTATGTTCCATTCATGATTTGTTTTTCCTCCACTGAGAGAGCCATGACCTATGATATTTCATATCTACTGGTACTTCTCTCTTTTTCACTTTACGTCTCTTTTTGATACATACACTTTTTCTTCAGAGCTATTTGCTATAGACTCTTCACTCAGCAGTTCCTATTAAGCATCATATCCAGAGATTAGCCCACAAAAAGATTGCTGAAGACAAGAAGTCCAAGAACATGGATTACTAGAACCATGTCCTGTGGTCTGACGAGTCAAAGATAACCTTGTTAGGCTCAGATGGTGTCCAGCATGAATGGTGGCACCATGGTAAGGAGTACCAAAAAAAAAAAACTGTCCCTTGCCTACAGTCTAGGCATGGTGGTGGCTGCATTAGTGCTGCCGACATTATGGAGCTGCATATACATATACTGTGACATTCTGAAGCAGAGCATGATCCCCTACCCTCAGAAACTGGGTATGATAACGACCCCAAACCCACACCTCCAAGATGACAATTGCCTTGCTGAGGAAGCTGAATATAAATGTGATGTACTGGCCAAGTATGTCTCCAGTATTTAGGCCACCTGAGATTCCAGGTCAGGTGGAGGTTCAGCATTGTTATTTCCCCAAAGAATGAGGTCAGTTGATACCTGAATATACTAAACGACCAGGTTATTCCATCAATGGATTTTTTCTTCATGATGGCAAGGGTATATTCCAAGATGACAATGCCAGGATTCATCATACTCAAATTTTGAAAGAGTGGTTCAGAGAGCATGAGAGATCATTTTCACACATGGATTGGCCACCACAGAATCCAGACCAGACCTGAGAATATTTGGGGAATCATCTTTATGCAGTGGCCCAAATCTCTCATCATTAATACAAGATCTTGTGGAAATATGAATGCAACTCTGGACAGAAATAAATGTTGTGACATTGCAGAAGCTTGTGGAAACCATGCCACAGGGGATTTGTGGCATAATCAAAGCTCAAAGCGTTCCAACGAAATATTAGTGTGCGAGATATTTTTTTTAGCTAAGCACTATATGTCCAAGTTTCCTTTCTATAATGTTGTCCCATGAAAAATGTGTTGATTATTATGATATGATTATCAAACCATGTTGTATTTCAGCCTGAAGGCATTCATGACCTGGGAACATTTTCACTAGGTGGTAGCTTTAATGATGATGATGATGATTGTTGGTGTGCTCTGTGTGTTGTTGCAGGACTGATGAAAACACACCTGCTCCTCATGAAGCACCACCTGGCCCTGCAGTGGGCTGCCCAGTGCTGCCACACTGACGAAGGGTTGCCACACTCCACTGATGGTGCGGGGAAAGACATCATACAGATCAACACATTGCAGCGTTGTGGCACGATCACTCATAGCATACAGTGACACTGGGTTACACGTAGCCACGTATAACGTATCTGCAAATATCAACAAATAAAACAGCAATTTACATCAGTCAGAGTTAAGACAATTGGGTCATTTTGACTGTCTACAAGAAGATAGTTAAGTTGACTAGAATTATGTTAGAGCTGTTTGATAAAGACAAAAGAGACCATTATTTCTTCCTTTTATCCTCAGTATTTCTGTTGATAAAAGCCTGTCTAACTTCTGATTGGGTAGAAAAAGAAAGTTGAAAAAAATGCTTTTCTTTATATGGAAAAAAGGGTGCTTATAAAAATCAAAGTTTTATTTCATTTAATTTATTAATCAATCGAGGAAGCACTGATCCAGTGGTTTAATCATTTATTTTGTATGAAATATTTGTTACTAGAGCTGTATAACCCAATAGAACTTATGATTTCCCTCAAACAGAGATGCCAGTCCATCATATAGGTGTCAGAAGAGGTCACTGTTGTACTCCCTGGTCCAGCCTCATTTCCCTCAGATACAGCCAATTATGTGTCTATATGATGTCCGTTCTGACCGGAAGGAAGGAACTGCTGAGGCTCATCGCTGTTGCACGACTCAGCGTCTGTATTTATAGTATTGATATAGCAATCTTTTCCATCTCAACTTTTCCTAAGTCTAAAATAGACAGTTTTATTTTCTACTATTTCCTCTACATGGGAACAAGTTCCATTACTATAGTGAAAATTAATAATACTGGTTAATAAAGATATTGTTCCAAAAAGGCATTCCAGTATACTCACTTTAAGTTTAAACTCTACATGAACTGGCCATAACATTAAGACAACTGACAGGTCAATGCTATGCTGGGAATCCTTGGGTCCTGGCATTGGTGTGGATGTTTGACACATACCATCTACCTAAACATTGTTGCAGACCTAATATACCCGTGCATGGCAAAAGTCATCCCTAATGGAAGTGGTCTATTTAAAAAAAAAAAAAAAGGTCTCCGTTAGCTGAACTCGTTTGTCTCCAAGGTAAGGATACAGTACAAAATAACACTTTTTTTTCTTTTATTTCATATATTTGGTTATTATACATGTATGTTTCTTAATTAGAAACATGTATTTCATAATTTAGGATGGTTTGGGGATTTTTCTCAAGGCTGGAACAGATTAAATCTATTTCAGTTATTTTAAATGGGAGAAATTTGTCTGATATAAGAGTTGGACTGACTTACGAGTTCAGTTTTAGAAAAGTAAATCCCAAAATAATCCAAACATGTATTTCAGCGCATACTGCTTCAATGTGCTGTTTTCCACCGTAACATTAGCAAGTTTGTATTAGAGCTAAAATAGTACGAAATGACATTAAGTCCTCCTGGTCCATATTTTAAGTATAAACCAGGATACAAATCAGGTCTAAAAATGTATAACGATTAAGGGTGGATTGTGGGGGAAAGGGTAAAAATTGGTGGTGGTTGGGCCTGGGAGTAGGGGCTGGGGGTCCTGTGCACCAGTAAAGCTTTAGGTCTAGCAATGCCCCTGGACGGCAGTCTGTAATTTTAGAACTACAAATTGCATCTATAATGGTAAGTGGAGCTGACAAAATGGAAAAGCAATGTAGAATCAAGCAGGTGATCATAATGTTATGCTTGATCACGGTATATACCAGTGATCTACAGCACTTGCAACAAAGTTTAACAAACAGCTACTTTCATTGTTTTGTGAAGTTTGTGAAAGCACAAGAGAAATTTAACAAGTCACCAGGGGCCCGCCTAAATATGACTGAACATGCTTGTACATGCAAACAGTGCCTGCACTTGAGTAACAGTTCCCTGTAAGATGCATGTCGTACCTGATTCAGAGATGGTAAGTACTATGCTGATAAACCATCCATCATGATAATAGCAAGAAACTGGAAAAATAGTCAAAATTCTTTCTGCTACATTTGCAGTTAGCGGACATTCAAATCCCAAAAACACTATGGGAATTACTTTGGTTGTAATGAGGGGGCCAGGTTAAAATATTTGTTGTGCCACATATTAGATGATTTTAACAGCATGGGCAATAGTTTCACACCACATACTTTTGCCATTCTAATGGTTTGGACTTTGGAGAGAACCCAAAGATCATGTGTTGGGATTGCTACTTCTGCCTGATAGACCTGGGTAGCCTAAAATCAAACTGTAATCATGTTTGCTTTGCAGTCAGTACCTCACAGTAAGAAATTACCTGTGCCAGAGCCTCCAAAAAAACTACCACATTGCGTAACACTGAGTTTGATGAAAAAGTAGAGGACAATATGGATACCTGTGCACATTTTAGCCTTTGTACATATTTTAAAGGCAATGACAGCCTTACTTATAAATAAATAACATTCACTTACTGTACAATTTAAACTATGCCACTTAAAAGCTTTGCCTCAGAAAAATAGTCTAACAGAGTTGAAATAAGCATAAACGTACTATAAAATATATCCAAGTTTGGGGGACAAAAAAGTAAAAATTTTGTTGCCCAGTGTAATTTGTCAGAGAACATTAAGTTCTTTATTAACCTCAGAGTATCATAATTAATCACAAACCCCTACCTTATTACATTTCCATGTTTCCCACAGCATGCTTATACTGATATGATGTCACCCATCACTCTGTAATGCAATCCAAACTGCTGAAACATGACTGGGAAGCTTGTGATTGAATGAATCACCATTTAAAGCAGTCATCATTATCCAAGGTTATTTTTAAGTGAGTCAAGCTATTGAGGGTTAAAGGCCTTGGCTCAGGGTCCAAACAGTGTTCACTAGTACCTCAGGATTCATATTTAATTGATTAAGTCAGTTGCACATGGATCAAGAGACCTGGGGACATGGTCATGAAAGCATTCTTAAGAAATAAAATTAATTATCGAAGAAAAAACACTAGGTTCTCAAATGTTATCTTAAGGAAATCTTAATAATTTTCTTAAGAAAATTTGGCTTTCTTGTGATGGCTATGTTACATTTTACAGGTTATGATGTATGGCGCATGACATATTTTGTAGTTACCGCTATTTCCATAATTTATTTTAATTTGCTACGTAGGGCTTATTTACCTTGTCAACGCTTACAGCCTAAGACAACTGTGACTCTACTGTAAGGTTAAGAAAACAATTAGGAACATAAGATTTTTTTTTTCCATAGCTCTTTTTAAGAACAGTTCTAAGAGGCGAAGAGGTATTCTTAAAAAATATTAAGAAAAACACATATTTAAAAAGATTTTCTTTCTTAAAACACTTTCGGCAATCCATTCCCAGGATTCCCTGCACAGTTACTTCTTGTGTGGAGTTGGTATGTTCTCATGGGCCTACTCTTGACAATCCAGTTTCCTCCAGCGATTCTAAAATTTCTGTTAGGTCAACTGGCATCCCTAAAGTTTCCTAGCATTACTGAGTGAGTGTATGTATGCATGTGTCCTGTGATGGACTGGCACCTGTCCATGGGTGGTTCCCACCTTGAAGTCTGTCTGCTGGTTAGTCCCCATTCACCATAACCCTGAATTTCATGAAGCTAACTATTATTAGATAAAGCTAAAGACTAAGACAAAAAAAGACTACTTAAATTGGGCCTAATTATGTCACTCATAACTTGTTATAATATTTAATGTTGAGAACTGACAAAATGAGATGAGACCAGTTGCTTTGACTCACTGCAACACCATAAACATCCAACACAAATCAACATTAATACAAAAAAAGCAGTTCTAGTCTACCATTATGAGTGATGACATCAGAGATGATGTTGACGTCATTCATGGGGATCTGCCAGTGAGCTTGCTCCTCTGTGAAGCTCATCGATCTGGCCTCATGTCTCTCCAGTGGATAACCCTGCACTCTTAAATACAATGGGCCCTGGAGAACACCATACATCACTGTCAGATTCACCACAGAAAAGTCTATTACACTAAAATAGCACTAAACTCATTAGCGGTGTCCAATACCTTGATATCGATATGACGGGATTCAGTAGGACATAGCAGTTTCCGTCCCACACTGACACCCTGGTTAATGCTCCAATACCCAGTCATCTTACAGTCTGGCAATGGCAACCTTAGAAAGGAACAACAGATTTAACACTCAACGCTAAAAGCATCTTCAAAACCTTCCTATCCTCATAAAACACACTCAAACATGTGTTCACAACAGAATCGCCAGCCATCAATCAAACAGCACAGAAAAAAAAACAAAAAGGAAAAAAAAAAAAACATATCCCTAACAGCACAAACGCACCAGTTTAATGAGGTGTTTTTCAATTCTCTGCCTCCCTCCCACAGCACAGCACAAACAACAAGCTGTTTCTGGGCAGCTGCTCTGCTAGTTCCATCTGTTCTGCAGCTACTTTTCTACAGAAACTCACACTGCTGTTCTTGAGCTCATGTAGGCAAATTTCCATACCTGGAAAATGGTGTATGATTTTAACACTGTACCTGATAGATGGCCTTTGACAGCATTTTCAGAATTTAGAGTCTACTACCATCTTTAACCCCAAAGAAAAATACTTGTTTCTTCGGTTTTATAAAATGTAAAGTATTATCTGACACTGAAAATTATCCATATCAAAGATAAATGAGACAAACACGAGACAGAAGAAACAAATATTTTCCTTTATTAAGAGTGGTATTTTGTACATTAAGGAAGCAATTTAGTGTAAATGGAACTAACAGAGGTAGAGAAAATATCAGAATATCCCATTCACTATGATATTATACCCATGACATTATGGACTGTAATAAACACACATACTTGTTAATGTCATGCACAGTTAAACCCTGCTATCTGAATTCTTCCTGTAATGTTTGGAGTATTTTAATTGAACTGCTAATTGAACTACCAACCCACCAACAGAGAAAATAACTAACGTAGATGATGTTCTGAGCGATTTCTTGCCACGACCTACTGGCTCCACTTTCGCTTTATTGACTGATTCATTATGAGGTAATGATTATAGAGAGCAAGCAGGAATTTGAAATACAAAGGAAATGGGTAGGAATTATCCCATAAGAAATAATGAATATCCAGCTCATGTTTTCTAGCCCACATTTTTCTGGTCAGGGATGCAGAGACTCTTCCTAAAGAAAACACAAGGTGCAGGATACAGTGATGGTTAAAACTAGTTTGTGAACTCTTTAGAATTTTCTATATTTCTGCATAAATTTGACCTAAAAATCATCATCAGATTTTTACACAAGTCCTAAAAGTAGATAAAGAGAACCTGGTTAAACAAATGAGACAAAAATATTATACATGGTCATTTATTTATTGAGGAAAATGAGCCAACATTACATATTAGTGAGTGCCAAAAGTATGTGAACCTCTGGGATTAGCAGTTATTTGCAAGTGAATTTAGAGGCAAGTGTTTTCAATCAATGGGATGATAATCAGGTGTGAGTGGGCAGCCTGTTTTATTTAAAGAACAGGGATCTATCAAAGTCTGCTCTTCACAACACGTTTGTGGAAGTGTATCACAGCACAAACAAAGTATATTTCTGAGGACCTCAGAAAAAGAGTTGTTGATGCTCATCAGGCTGGAAAAGGTTACAAAACAATCTATAAAGATTTTCAATTCCACCAATCAATAGTCAGACAGATTGTGTATAAATTGGAGGAAATTCAAGACCATTGTTACCCATCCCCCCCCCCCCGGGAATGATCGACCAACAAAGATCACTAAGATCACATGATCACTTTTGTCACTCACTAATATGTAATATTGGATCATTTTCCTCAATAAATAAATGACTAAGTATATTATTTTTGTCTCATTTGTTTAACCAGGTTCTCTTTATCTACTTTTAGGACTTGTGTGAAAATCTGATGATGTTTTAGGTCATATTTATGCAGAAACATAAAAAACTCTAATGGGTTCACAAACACCCATTGTTCAATCACCACTGTGAGTGTGCCCTGGATTAGGCCACTTAATCACAGTACTGGGTAGGGGTCACTGTTGCAGATAATCCCCAGACTCTCCCTCACAAAAACTCTGTATCTGCAAGTGAACACCTGACCCACCCAGAAGGCACCACAGGGACTAAATACATGCACTGGTGAGATAGAAAATAAGACCACTGCGTCAACTGAGCGTCTATCAAAGTATTCCTTTTGCTAAACATTTGCCATAACAGGTGCATTTATTTAACAGGGTTTGACTGTACTTTATACTCATAGCTTATTTTACAATGCATGTCCATGAACTCGTTATTCAAGTCATTTCAGATTATTTATACTTATGTTCGTCCACCTGACAGCAAAACATAGTACACCTTTTTATATTTAAATTGCTTGCCACGCAGATACTCTCCATCTCCAATAAGTACGTAGTCATAGATTTATTTTAACAAAATAATCTCTGGCACCTACTGTAGATCACTTATTCTTCTCTTCTTTTGAGGTTTGTTTTTGGGCAGGTGTTCTTAGTAATTAAAGCAATTAAAATAAAATCCAGCTAACTGAGTTAAATTCCATTAATGATTAGTTAAATAGCTCACCAATTAAAATAACTGATAAAACGTCCATTCTTTGTTCATTTTCACATCTAATAACTCATCTATATTTCATATTCTACCTTCATGGGATTAATCTGGGCCATAACAAAAACCTTAATGTTACCCTTCAGGCCCTTTTAAACTATTTTCTGTTGGTTAGGGGTTGCTGCCTGACTCAAAGATACGCTCACATTATATTTAAGTTATTTGATGTTCTTATACACGGAAACCTCTGAGGTATGCAAATATCCGCACTCAGATGTAAATGAGATGTGCATTTAGCTGTACTTCAAATACAGGTTTCAGTTAAGAGGCAACAAACACATTAACTTTGTTATACAACCAGAAGGAATCCAGGCTCTTACTCCTTGGCCAGATGGATGCTGGTAGGCTTGGCTCCAATGGGAATGCCATGTTTATGCAGAGCTGCAATCAGAACTTCTCTCATGTCCTTGTTGTAGGAGTCAAAGTCAAACACATTCTTCACCACATTAGCCAGCCCCTCATCTGGAAATTTCTAGACAAATCACAAAAAAAATTAGCTTATTTATCAAATACAAAAATGTCATAAATGAAACCATTCATCTGGTGTATGGTCTATTGTTTGGTCTTTTTTAACCCTGCTTTTTTTCTTGGTCAGAGTCACATGGGCGCATATCCTCAGAGAACACAGGATGCATGCCCTGGACAAATCAACAACAGATCAACAACAGGGATTGTTTTTGCATCACCACAGGATAATCCCCCAACTGGCCTTACCTCCCTCAGGCACGGGCAATTACGGAACTCTAGTCTCTTTGGCTCAACTGTTAGACCATTGGACTACCT
>JAVSBU010343159.1:0-17401 GCA_033118015.1 Loricariichthys derbyi | reverse complement strand
CAGATGTCCTCACATTTTCCTTTAGAAGTTTCTGATATAATTCAGAATTCACTGTTTCATAAGGGATGGCAAGCCATGCTGGCCCAACTGCAGCAAAACAAGCCCAAACCATGATACTCCCACTAGCAAGTTTCACAGATGGATAAGATTCTTATGCTGGAATGCAGTGTTTTCCTTTTTCCAAATATAACACTTTTCTTTTAAAACATTTTGGTCATTTTGCTTCCACCCATCCACAAAACATTCTCCCACTTCCTTCTGGCTTGGCTTAGCAAACTGCAGACGAGCAGAAATGTTCTTTTTGGAGAGCAGTGGCTTTCTCCTTGCAAACCTGCCATACATACCATTGTTGTTCAGTGTTTTTCTGAAGGTGGATTCATGAACATTTACATTAGCTGATGTGAGAGAGGCTTTCAGTTGCTTAGAAGTTACTCTGGGGCTTTTTAGTGACTTTGCCAACTATTACACATCTTGCTCTTGTAGTGATCTTTGTTGCTCAAATTCAATTGGGGAGGGTACCATGGTTTTGAATTTCCTCCATTTGTACATAGTCTGTATGTTGTACACTGTAGATTGGTGTCCAAACTATTTAGCGATAGTTTTTTAACATTTTCCACTCTGATGAGCATCAACAACTCTTTTTCTGAGGTCCTCAGAAATCTCCATTGTTGGTTCTATGATACACTTCCAAAAATGTGTTGTGAAGAGTAGACTTTGATATATCCCTGGTCTTTACATAAAATAGCATGCCCACTCACACCTGATTGTCATCCCACTGATTGAAAACACCTGACTCTAATTTCACTTGCATATTACCTGTTAATCCTAGAGGTTCATATACTTTTGCCACTCACTAATGTCTTCTTCTTCTTTCGGCTTTTCCTTTTTCAGGGGTCACCACAGTGAGTCATCCTTCTCCATCTCACTCTGTCCTCTGCATCTTCTGTCCTCATACCAACTACTTCCATGTCTAACTGCATCCATATATCTCCTCTTCGTTGGCCTTCCTCTTCGTTTTTTTCCCTGGCTATTGCATTTCTAACATTCTTCTACCAATATACCCACTGTCCCTCCTCTGGACATGTCTGAACCATCTCAGTCTTGTCACAACCGCCACTCGCACCACTAGAGGGCATCCGTACTCCACCGATCGCTCTGGCACGAGATCATGTATGCGCCAAAATAATCAGCGATCTGACAGGAGACAGCTGGGAGTGGGCCTTTAAATACAGCGGCGTTTGACCTGTCTCCTGGTGCCTCCTTGAATGCTACCACACCACATTCTGTGTGACAATTGCTTTGCTTATTACTTCGCTGATTGCCTCGTGTATTACCTCGCTTATTGCCTCGTATTGCCTTGCTTATTGCTTCACGGTTTACTTTATTTATCATCACGCTTCCCTGTTCCCTTGTGAGCCTCTGTGCTCCTGCTCTAGCCTCATGTTTTTTGGGTAGTGCCTTTCCATTACGTTTCAGCATGAGGAGAGCTTTGCTCTTTTCTGTGGAGTAAATCCTCTTTTTCCGAGTGTTACTCGTGGCCTTTGTTCGTCCAACCCCTTCAAGCTTTTGTTCCTCCTTTTGCTCTTAGGCTTTTGACCTGCTACCTCTGTTTCCTCACTTTCTCCCTTTTTTATTTAGTTATTTTCTCTTTGATTTTTCCCTGGCTCTCATGCACGCAGTGGTGGCAACGCATCTGGTGGATGTCCATCTCCTCAGGGTCACAGGTAATGCCTCATCTGCCAAAGGGGGAGGTGGAGTGGGCATCAGGAGGGCCGAGGTAACCTGTTTGGGTTGTAGACAGCGTAGGGTCAGTATGCAACCATCGTAGTTGTCACCACATCGCGCCACATGCTTACGCCCCCTAACACGTGCCCCTGCACTTAGGTCCTTACCACTTAGTATCATGACAAGTCTGGCCTCTCTAACTTTTTCTCCTAGTTTTTTAACCTGTGCTGTACCTCTGATGATCTCATTGCTAACTTTATCCAGCCTTGTCACTCCCAAGGAGAACCTCAACATCTTTAGCACTTACTAATATGTAATATTGGATCATTTTCCACAATAAATAAATGGCCAAGTAAAATCTTTTGTCTCATTTGTTTAACTAGGTTATCTTTATCTACATTTAGGACGTGTGAAATTTGATGAGGTTTTAGGACACACTTATGCATAACTATAGAAAATTCTAAATTATTCACAAACTTTCAAGCACCGCTGTAACTAGAAAAAGAGGCGGACAAATTAGGATACGAGACACTGTGACAAGCAGATTATGTATCAGTGTTTTTTTTTCTTTGTGATTCATAACTGCTCTCATATATGACTTACAGCACAGTGCTCTCCAGGATTTTATTCTCCAATCAATCAACCAGAGAAAAAATCTCACTATTGGCTTTCCCAGTTAAACACACTTCCACTTGGCTTGGACATTCTTGGTCATGTAACAGAGAAAACAAGCAAATACTCAAATTCCTGGGCATGTCCCAAATACAACCTCATGTCCTTGAGCATTGCACACCATAGATCCGTTCCCCAACTATGCCACCAAAGAGCACATTTAGTAGAGGATGAGAGGACTTTGTGACACCAGCTGAGATGTGGCATCTATATATTCTGTTTTTGAGGCTTGCCAAACACAGAGGCATTTGAAAGTGTTATGAACTGCATAGAATTGGCTATAATTCTGCCTAAAATTATAAAATATTAACATAAGTCCTAAAAGTGAAGTCAATTAAACAAATGATACAAAAATAATATAACTTGTTGTTTATTTATTGTGGAAAATAAGCCAATATTACATAATTGTGAATGGAAAAAGTATGTGAATTTCTACTATTAGCAGTTAATTTATAGGTGAAACTAGAGTCTACAATGGGATGATAATCAGTTGTGAGTGAGGGAGTCCTAGTTTAAAATATAGGGATCTAACAAAATCTGATCTTTACATCATGTTTGGAAGTGGCACAAAATGAGATTTCTGATTATCTCAGAAAGTGTTAATGATGCCCAGACTTGATAAGGATACAGAACAAGAGCAGGGTGTGTCATAGTCCACAAGGTCACAAAAGAACCCAGGTTCTTTTTTTACTGTTTGTGTGTACAATGTCAAGAAAGCACTGCACAACAAATAGTTGGCATGTCGTGACTGCAAGGAAGCCATTTGGTTTTACTGAGAATCACTATGTCTGGAGAAAGGAAAACACTGCTTTCCAGCATAAGAACCTTATCCCATCTGTAAAACATGTTGCTGGTAGCATCGTGCTTTTGGCCTGTCTCGTTGAATTTGGGCTTGATTGAACAGAGAATTATGAATTATGACAGCAAATTCTAAAGGAAAATATGACATCTGACATCTGAGCTGAAACTCATAAAGTGGGTCATGCGGCAAAAAACTGAGTCTAAATTCATTATGAGCAAGTCATTATACCAAAGTATGGTTAAGGAAGAATAAATATTGTAAATATGTACTGTAAATGTTAATGTTAATGTTTCAGTTATTACTGCAAAAGGGGGTCAAACTAAAACAGTTCATACACTTCTGTCACTCACAGATATGGTACATTAATTATTTTCCTCAATAAATATATATATGTATAAATGTATATATGCAGTGGAAATGGATTTCTTTTTTCAGGTATGTATGTAAACTGTAATGAGTAAAAACACATGATTAGGGTCAGTGCTGTAAATCGCAAGTGTGACGATGAGTAAGGAAAGGAGACGTAAGCGGGGTAAGGAAGTAGAAAGGGTGGGTTTAATCCAGGGAATCGTAATCCAAAGTAAACAATCCGGAGTCGGTACACAGAGAACAATCACACAGTTCAACAAGCCAGAGGGGTAATCCAAAAACCGTAATCCACAAAGCATGCGTGCAAATTCACAGACCAAATAAACAAGTAGTAACATAGGAGAAACGCTGGGTAGCACAAACAGAGTTGGCAATACTTTGCATTGAGCTGCCATGCCCCGAGTCTATTTAACAACTCCGTAAATGAGTCACAGGTGCGTTTGATCAGTACTCGGGCAACTCGACTCAACCTCCGGTGCCTTCTGGGAATTGGAGTCCGACGGCTCCTTGGGCATGACAGTACCCCCCCCCCCGAAGATGCAGGGCCGGTCTACTCACCAGACCGGCGCTGGGAGAGGTCCTCCTCTCCACACTCGTTCTCAGCCCCCTTCTCTCCTTGAAGGATCGTGGGCTGATCCCTCAAATCGGGGCTCGATCTGTGGACAGTATGGGTCGGTTTTGATTGACGCACTGCCCTGGGACCCCTCAACGATGGCTGCTTCCTGGGTCGAACTCTGGGTCTGGGAGCAGGCATCCGCAGGTAACGGCGGTGGAAGTCAGCGATGATTAACGGGTCCAGGATGTCGTCTGCAGCTACCCAACTCTGCTCCTCAGGCCCGTACCCCACCCAGTCGACGAGGTACTGTAAGCCGCTCCGCCTTCTTCTAGACCTCAGGATGCGTCGAACCGCATATAAGGGTTCTTCCTCCGGTATCTCACGCTTCGAAGTCTCCATGTCCTTCATGGTCTCCTCCAGAGGGCCCCTGATGAAGGGTTTTAGCCGTGAGACGTGGAAGGACGGGCAGATGCGAGACTGTGGAGGTAAATCAAGATGGTAAGTGATCTTGTTAATTCTTTTCAGGACCTTAAAAGGCCCAACGTATTTTTGCGATAGATTTTACTTCCCTGCCATAATTGTAGATCACGTGTTGACAGCCATACTCGGTCTCTGGGCTGGTAGGCAGGAGTCTCGCCCCAATGTTTGTCAGCTTGGGGTTTGTACCTTCTGATTATCTCCCCTATCCACTGATGCATCTGCCCCATACCTCCTCTCCTCGCTTCAACCAGTGATCTACCGCAGGGATGTCCCAGGTTTGCCCCGACCATGGAATAAGAGGGGGTTGGTACCCGACCATGCATTGGAATGGAGTCAGTCCCGTAGGGGCCGAGACTAGCGGGTTCTGTGCAATTTTGGCCCACGGAAGGAAGGTGGCCCAGTCATGGCGGTTCTCGGCACAGTGAATTCTCAGAAACTTGCTTAGTTCTTGATTGACCCTTTCACACTGACCGTTGGACTCTGGGTGATACCCTGACGTAAGACTTGTAGTAATTCCTAACCCATTTAGAAACGCAGACCAAACTTGGGATATGAACTGGGGGCCCCTATCGGAAATGATATCCTCTGGTATGCCAAATAGCCTGAATACCAGGTTAAACAGCACCTCGGCGGTCTTGAACGCACTAGGTAATTTTGTGAAAGGAACAAATCTTACCCCCCGAGAGAAGCGATCCACGATGGTCATGATGACCGTGTACCTCTCAGACGGGGGCAGGTCTCTCACAAAGCCGACCGCCAAGTGGGACCATTGACGACTAGGTGTGGGGTACCAGTTTCCCAGCCAGAAGTACTCTAGGGACCTTACTGTGTGCGCATGTGGTGCAAGATGCCACAAAGACGTGAATGTCACGACGCATGTTGTCCCACCAGAACTGGGACTCCAGGAGTTGTCTGGTTCTGGTCTCTCCTGGATGTCCCGATGTGAGAGACGTGTGAGCCCGCATAATTAAACTACCTCTAAATCTCTCTGGCAAAAAAATCTTACCCTCCGGGCATTGTTTGGGAGGTGGTTGTTTAGCATTGGACCTTTTGATCTCCTCCACCACCTCCCAGTGTACTGGGGCCGCAAATAGTTCTGGGCTCAGCACGCTCTCTACTTTCTGGTGAGCAACCTCTTCCTCCTCAAAAACGCGCGAGAGTGCGTCGGCCTTGATGTTGCGGCTACCCGGTCTATATGTGATGGAGAAGTTAAATCTCGCAAAAAACAATGACCATCTAGCTTGTCGCAGGTTCATGCGCTTGAGGTTCTTCAAATATTCGAGGTTCCTATGATCGGTGATAACCATGAAAGGGTGTTTGGCCCCCTCTAGCCAAGGCCGCCATTCCTCACATGCTAATTTTACTGCCAACAATTCTCTGTCCCCGATGGCGTAATTCTGCTGAGCGGGTGTCATTTTGCGTGAGAAGAACACCACCGGGTACAGCTAACTCGGGGAACCCCTGTTCTGTGATAGCGCGGCCCCCACCCCAGTATTTGAGGTGTCCACCTCCACCATGAAGGGGACCTCAGGGTTAAGATGCTGTAAGATGGGGGCCGTGGTGAATCTCTTCTTTAGATCCTTGAAGGCCTCTTCTGCCTGACCTGACCATGTCAAATGCTTGGTTTTTTCCCCTCAAGGCATTGGTTAGAGGGGCAACCACTGCGCTATAGTTTCTGATAAATCTCCTATAGAAATTGGCGAACCCCAGGAACCTCTGCAGTTCCTTAATAGACCTAGGTGCAGGCCACTTTACAATTGCCTCAATCTTCTTATCGTCCATGGCCACCCCTTGCGTGCTAATGACGTAACCCAAAAAGGACGTCGTGCTCCTGTGGAACTCGCACTTCTCGAGCTTCGTGAATAGTTGATGTTGCCTTAGGCGAGCTAACACCAAGGTTATGTGTTCGATGTGGGTCTCGATATCCAGGGAATAGATCAAAATATCATCGAGATATACGATTACGCACCATCCCAGGAGGTCTCAAAAAATGTCATTTACAAATGATTGAAACATGGAAGGCGTGTTCTTCAGGCCAAATGGCATAACGCAATATTCGTAATGACCCCTCGTTGTTGAGAGGGCCGTCTTCTGCTCATCCCCCTCTTTAATTCTAATCAGGTTATGCGTTATGCAGGTCCAAATTCGAAAAAAACCTTAGCCTCTCTTAGTTGCTCTAAAGCGGCGGGTACTACTGGCAGGGGATAAGGATATGACTTGGTTACCTCATTTAACCTGCAGTAGTCGATACAAGGTCTTAAGCCCCCATCCTTCTTCTTGACAAAGAAGAAGGATGCCGATGCAGGAGACACTGACCTACGGATGAAGCCCAGCGAAAGCATCTCCGTAATATACTCATCCATGGCCTTCTCCTCCTCGATAGTAAGGGGGTAGATATGTCCCCTGGGAGGAATTTGGCCATCAATGAGCTCAATGGTGCAATCTGTCGCTCTGTGAGGTGGAAGCTTCTCTGCCCGTTTTTTACTAAATATGCCGGTGAACGCCTGATATTCTTTTGGGATTTCAGTTTCCGCAATACTCGCCGTGCTTTCAATGGTAGTTCTGCACACCCGGGCCTGCGGTTTGGCCAGACAATTCTGCTGACAATAGGGGACCACGTAAGAATACTTCCCTCTGCCCAGGATATGCTAGGGTTGTGTCTCTTAAGCCAGGGTAGACCCAGAATCATAAAGTGATGCATTTGGTTAACTACGTAGAGTCTCACCTTCTCTGAATGCATAGCACTCACGTCCATACGTATGGGCATAGTGATGTGGGTCACCCTTCCATCCCCTATCGCTGCCCCATCGGCTGCGATCAGTCTCCGAGGTCCTGCGTTGCCAGTTGCTCCACGACTTGATGGTGGATCAAATTCTCCTCCGAACCAGAGTCTACCAGCGCTGGAAAGACAAAAGGAACTTTTTGGCAGAACACAGTCACTAGTATAGTAAACATTCTCTCTCTAGGGTCACAATAACTTATCGCTTTAGAGACGACTCCACACGCTTTCCCGTAGGTTGTGCAGCTGGCTCATGTGGATGGCCTAGGCGACCGTGCATGGCACGGAAGGGCCCACCGTGGGACGAGCCAAGAGATGACCCCCCTTGGGGTCCATGTGAAAAGCGGTCTGGGCATCTGGAGGCGTAATGACCTGGAGCCCCGCAGATGTAACACAGGTTCCACATTCGGTGGCGGCGTTTCTCTGGAGTGGACGCACAAGCATTGTCCATCTCCATGCGCTCATCATAACTCTGTCCAGTATTAGGTGGCGGGAGTGAGCTCGGGAATGGTCACGTCACTGCGGACTGCGGTTAATGACTCTGACCTGGAGGGGGTTCCCGGACAGCACGCTCCTCTCCGAATCTAAGTTGATCAAGTTCTATCGTGAGTTCAATAAGTGCCTCGAGATGCAGACCTTTGCAAGCCAGTTTCCTACATAGCTCCGGCTGAAGCCCATTACGAAACATCACGATCAATGCCGGCTCGTTCCACCCACTCCCAGCGGCTATGCTGCGAAAATTAAGGGCGTATTCAGCTGCCGATTGGTGCCCTTGTCTTAACTCCACCAACCTCTCCCCATGTGACCTGCCCTCATGCGGGTGATCAAAGACAAGCTTAAATGCCTTGAGATACTCCTCATAGGTCTGCTTCTCGATCACCGACCAAGCCGCCGTAGCCCAGTCCAAGGCTTTTCCGGTAAGGCGAGAAACCACAAAAGAAATTTTCGCCGAATCAATGGCAGTCGGGGTGTTAGAAAAATAAAGGGAGCACTGTAGCACAAAACCCCGACAGCCCTCGAGCGATCCATCATACTTGTCCGGTTTACTAACCGGAAACACTGACCTCTCACTAGGGCCGGAAGCCAGACTTGCCTCGGATACCACGCATTCAGTTTTAAAATGCTCAGTGATTGCTTTTAAAGAAGCCTGTATCTCAGATAACTGCGTACCTTGCTTGTGCTGCTAGGTGCGCATGGTGGAGATAGTCGTGGCCACCTGATGCAGTTGAACGTGATGCTCAACCAACAGTCCGCCGTGGTGAGCAATAGCTTCTTCTAGAACCTTAACCTCCGCCATCTCGCGGGTGGCGAAGTATTCTGTGACGATGAGTAAGGAAAGGAGACGTAAGCGGGGTAAGGAAGTAGAAAGGGCGGGCTTAATCCAGGGAATCGTAATCCAAAGTAAACAATCTGGAGTCGGTACACAGAGAGCAATCACACAGTTCAACAAGCCAGAGGGGTAATCCAAAAACCGTAATCCACAAAGCATGCGTGCAAATTCACAGACCAGATAAACAAGTAGTAACATAGGAGAAACGCTCGGTAGCACAAACAGAGTTGGCAATACTTCGCATTGAGCTACCGTGCCCCGAGTCTATTTAACAACTCCGTAAATGAGTCACAGGTGCATTTGATCAGTACTCGGGCGACAGCGGTCGCGCCAAACTCGACTCAACCTCCAGTGCCTTGGGCATGACACAAGTACTCAGTTACATCCATGAATTATTGTTATTTTGTATTTGTTCTTAAATTATATACCTCATTTTCTCTACCATTAAAATAATAATAATAATAATAATAATAAAAATTAAACAGCTACTGCTACTAAACAAAATTAAAATATCTTAATTTAATTCAATTAAAACCCTCATGAATTTAATAAGGTGAGAACACTAAGACTTATTTTACAGATTTTTCCAAAATTTGTCCAGGGAGGACCGAGATGCTCTGGATCTGTGTAGCGATTTGTAACCACAAATACTGTCAGATTTGAAAGTGCTATGTAATCAATCAACATAAAAGTGCATTTACGTGTACTTTTATAAAGTTACTTTAACATAAAACGTTACTTAAAACTTTAATATAAAAATTACATTATTTTAGTGGTAACACCTTTTCCACATTGAAAGTGAATATTTAGGAACACATTAAGCGCATTTTGATAATTAAGCAATGTTTAAATATGTCTTAAATGCCTTCATATATGCTTTTGAGTGCATGTTTTTTTCCAGACATTTTAGTACTTCCATCTGACAGTGTGAATTACCAAAAACAGAATGGCATGAATTTACAGCAATGGACACTTTTTAATAGATTTCAAAAGATGTGTCATAGCTGTATGGTAAATAATAATATAAAAAAAAATAAATAAAAAAAACCCCCACATCAACAGGTACACCAAACAAATAATTTTATTAACCTGCATTTACACTGTTATGACACATCATGAGGGTCATAAGACTCTTTCCCTTCATTGCAGAGAATTAAATAAAGAAATGATGATGATGATGATGATGATGATAATAACATGTCTGAAAAGGGTGTACTTTACTGTTCATAAACAATAAAACATCAGTTTAACATCAGGTTAACTTTAGATTAACAGTGGGTCAGTTCAACCTTGCTGAATTCAGGTCTGTGTTAAAGTGTGTCAAAGGTGAAACGCATTAAAAGCTTAGAATTAATATTTTACAGTATATACCTAAATTCTTTGAGTTTCTGTTATAAAGTTATTTTTTTTGTAAAACTGGGACATTTTACAGTGTAACTTCTCTATCATTTAACCTAGTTAGAAACTCTAGCAACACTACTGTGTCTTATCCACTTGTACCAGGATAAAACACACTAACACACCACAACAATACCAGTGTCTCTGCAGTGTCAGTGAGAATGATCCACTGAACCACTGAAGGCAGGGTGAAAGTAGACGAACAATGTATGCAGAGTAACAGATGGACTACACACTGTAATTATAGAACTACAAAGTGCAAAGTGCTCCTACATGGTGAACAGAGACTGATATAATGTAGAGTGAGTGTAGAAACAAGAGCAAGTTTTAATAGTCTGAAATGATTGTGTATTGGATGCAATCTCTGGTCTTGGACGTGAAATGAACATCGCTGTGTTAAACAGCACAGCAGTTGACCTGCAGCTTTAGATATTAAAAGCAAACATCTGTGAAGCCACAGGTCCAAAGTTATAACCAAGAGAGTGAAAAAATGAGAAAGATAGATCACACCATTCACAGGCACATGAAAACTGTAATTCTACACAGAACTGACAGCATTGCTGACAACAACACTTTACACACTCAAAAACACACTCTATTGCTGTCTCATTGTGTGTGTCAAACACACACACACACACACACACACACACACACACACACACACACACACACACACACACACACACCCCGTTGTGTGTCCAAAAGTTGTTGTAGATTTGTTTTTCAATGAATTTACCTATACAGGTATGGCATGCTCTATATAATGTCTGCAATGTTCTGTGAGACAGGACGTTGAGAAAAATGGATGATAGTCACATATTTTATACTACTTTGCACAGTGTTTTTTTTTAAACAACTTTATTCATTAAAACACTACATGAAAATATTAAAGACAGTAATATACTCTACAATACCATAAATCACATTTCTATAACTTTGGTAAAATTTGAAACACAACAAAAACAAAAATGTAAGCAAGAGTGTAACCTTATCATCTTGTTTGTCTTGCAATTATCTTTTCTATCAGCAGGTGTCACAAGGGTTCACTAGTATCAAACTTCTATCATTCAGACATGAGTAAGATGTGTTTAAAACAGTGTGTTTAATTATTAATTGTACTTTATAAGACCTCAGCCATTACAGTGAACAGGTATTCATTAGAGGGGAGCCAAACTGTGCACACCTATAATTTCAAATTACTGGATTACTAATCATCATCATCCTTGATTTAAATATATTAAATCTTAAAATAAATGTCTGCTATTAGTGTCTCCATAAATTGAAACTCCTATAATGACTTTTTAGATTTGAATATGTGAATATTCCATATATGAAAATGAGATATTTTGTGTTTATATACAACCCTAAATTTAAGAAAAATCTGGGACAGTATGGAAAAACAAACAAGTAGACTTAATACATTTTAGAATAGTTATTTCTTTAGCGCAAGTATGACCCCAATATATTTCAAATTTTGTTTGGTCAACTTCATTTCATTTCTTAACATAAATCCATACCTGTGTTTCAAGTCTGCAACATATTCCAAAAAAAGACTGACAATAAAGCATTTATCACTTTGCACTCTTACCAGTTCTTCTCACAAAACTTAAAATACATTTTGGCAACAAGGATACTCAGCAATTAAGTGTGCCAGGTGTTATTTCATCCACGTTTTCTTGGAAACACATCTTAAGGTGTGTAACAATACAGAGTTATCAATGTTGCAATTTTGCTTCAATACTATCTGCACATTCTCTATTATGGACAGGTCAGGACTGCAAGTAGAGCAGTTCATCTGTACCCTCTTATTGTGTGCAGAATTGAGTTTTGGACTGTCTTTTTGAAAAATGCATGGACATTCATGGAAAGGATGTTTTCTGAAAGGCATGATATGTTGCTCTAAAATTTCAGTGTACTGTCCCGCATTCACTCTGCCATCAGAGAAGTGCAAATTACCTTTGCTAAGGGCACTGACAAAACCTCATACCATGGTAGAGCCGGGCTTTTGGAGTTATTGCTAATAAAAGTCTGGCTACTCATTTTCGTCCTTTGTTCTTGAGCACACAGCATCCATTGTCTCTCTCTTAGTTCTCAACGAAGGCGGTCGCACTTTCTCTCTCTCCTGCCCTTTCCTATCTTTTCTGCTTTGCTTTTGCTGTTTGTTTAGCTTATTGTCTTATACTTTTGAAAGACTCTCTCTATGCTGTTCTTCAAATTGAGAAATTATGGATTTGGAAATATGGATTTAAATGATCTCTGAATGCAATTGACACCATCTTCTAGAAGATAAGTCTGGGTTAAGGGGAACCAACCTGTCCTGCCGAAAAGTTTTTGGCTGGCTGCACGATGGATATGTGGGAGAAATTGCTGGTCATGTGCCTGGTGTCTCTTTCTGTGGAGGACATTGAGGATATCTACCTATATTTTGCTGAATGGATTAGGCATTGTCCTGGTTTGTCAGGAAATTTGAGGAATGGGGACAGCTCCAGAGTCGATGAGTGCTGAAAAAGCAAAAGACACAGGTGGACAGTATAGTTTTATGGGCAACATGAAGGATTTGGTTACCAGCTCCTGAGTGGGTAGACTCACCATATTAGCGTGTGAAGAGTACTTCACATGTTTTCCAGGGGTCGGCGCCTTGCGTTGGCTCTGGAGAGCCTGACATTCATGGATGAAGTGTCTGGAGGCCCCACAATAGAAGCATAGTCCTGTCCTCCTTGTCATCTGCTTCTCCTCTCCTTGAGAGTGAGGTGCGATGAATCACATTGCATACGCTCGGGTGACTGTTCAGGTGTGGTTAATGAAGCTAGAGTTCGCGGAAGTGTGGGAATGGAACACTTACTTGGCTGTCGATGAAACAGATGATCGATTCTAATAGCCATATCAACAAGTTCATCCAAAGTGAGATCATCATCTCTGCAAGCTAGTTCCATCACCACCTCTTGACAAAATCTGTTGCAGAAAGCAACCAACAGAGCCAGCTCATTCCAGCCGCTCCCGGTCGCTAGAGTACAGAACTCTAGTGCGTACGCCGCTATGGATCATGAACCCTGATTTAAGCAAGCAAGTAGTTCTTCCGCACTTCTACCTTCACACGGGTGAGCAACCACTGTCTTAAACATCTTAACAAACTTGCGGTACATAGTTGATCCTAGGCTGTCCCAAGCAGAAGCAGGCCCATTGAAGTGTCTTATCAGTCAACTGAGTCACTACAAACAAAATCTTGGCCTGGTCAGAGCTAGTGGGGGAATTTTTGAAACGAATGTCACACTGCAGCAAAAAACTGGAATGGGTCTCTGGGTCTCCATTATATTTCTCAGGTTTCTGACAGAAAAAAATGGACCTCTAGATTCCACTGAACTCATACCAGTATCAGGTTGCTTAGGTTTCATAGTCAGGGAACGGAGATCAGTTGTGAGCTCCTTCATGCTAGCTACAAGCTGAGCTAACTGTTTTTGTTGTGATTCCTGACATGGCTCAATGCCAGCAACTTGCAGATGTTCGCCAAGCATCTGACCCTGGTTCTCTAAAGCCTGGTGACAGGCTTCAACATCCGCAGTCTGATTGTAGGACGAAGTATTCTGTGACATGGCTATGACAGAGGCAGATGTGCTTGGATGTAAAACACACTGGACTTTAATTATTACAAAGAGTAACTCAAAGAACTGAACAAACAAACAAACCATAAACAAACAGCTAATGCTACTGCTAACACAGGAAACAAACAGACAGGACAACAACATGAAATGGGGCTAAATCATAGTCAAACAGGTAAACAGTCAATATCCCGAACAATACACACAATGGTAAAAGGGCAAAGCTAAAGTCAAAGTCGGAAAATACAAGCCAGAGTCAAAACCAGAAACACTCACTGTCAATAACGCTCAGTAAAGGCAAGGAAAGTCAGCGCAATACTTCGCAATGAAGAGCCTGAGCAGAGAGCTTAAATAACCCGGGCAATCAGTACTCAGGTGAGTGTGATCTGCTCTATCAGTTCTATCAGCTGACACACTGATCGGAGTCACATGATCTACCGTTGCTTACTGGGACTCGTAGTTCCCAGGAGCTACCAAGCATGACACTGGGATAACAAACTCCTCCAGTTCACTGCAGAGAGACGATCTTATGTCCCCTCCCCCATTCCCCGGACACATGCGGATTGTTGACTCTGTCACCCGATCAAGGCTGTCTCCATGGCAATTTGGTGTGTTATCGCTATGACATCATGTGGACTAAGGCAGCTGACTGCGACGTCGGACGAAGCATTTCAGGTCATAACCCACTTCCCACGTAATCGTCGCTTTTTGTCCCCCCATATGGCAAGATGGGCCAGTGATTAGGACAGGTGAGTGATGGCTGCTGAATTGATTCAGATGGCTGCATGCTGTCCTGGGTTGTCTGCACCCCGTTAGCCTTCCGCTGTTGTGAGTCCTGGTCTTCATGTGGTAAGGGGTATTTGTGCATAACTTTGTTGCAGAGGTGTTTTTTTTTTCAGTTCCCAAACTGTACTCAATAATAGCATAGTCTGGGATGTTTTTTTCTGCTCACCTTACCTCATGTATTTTCTATCATTTCTTATTTCTGTCTCCCCATCCTGTCTTCCCCATTGTCATATTGTATGTGCATGGACAAATGGATGGTTCATTTCACTATATATTTGTACTTGGTATGAATTATGTGTGATAAATAAATCTTCTTGAACATTTCTTCCAAAAATACTTTTTTTTTAAGAATACTGATTCATCTGAACAAAGTACATGTGGTCATTCCATGCCCAGAGAAGTCACTGCCACTTCTGGACTTAAACATAACATAACATAAAGCTTAATTTTTGCACAGTAAAATTTTAAGTGGCATTTGTGAATGTAACTCCATATTATAGTGGTTGCTAAAGGTTTGTCAAAGTAATCCTTTCCCCATGTTGTTATAACATATCAGCTATTGATGAATAATGGTTCTTGATGCAGTGCCATCTGATCAGAGATCACAGGTATTCTGGTTAAACTTGCATCCTTGCCCTTTATGCATTGAAATTCCTCCACATTCTTTGAATTGTTTTATAATATTATGCACTGTAGACTTAGATATATGTAAATCCCTTCCATGACCTTTTTGATGAATATGTTGAGGAATAATGCTTTTGCACATTTCACTAATTTTCTCATGCAGAAGATAATGCTGGAGATCCTCTGCCCATCTTCCTCTTCAAAGACTAAGCATTTCGTGGATACTGCTTTTGTACCAAATCCAGATTACAATCACCTGTTGACAGCAATTGTTTAAAATCACATAATTTATTTATTTAACAATTACTAACCTTAAATTCCCACTGTGCCAATTTTTCAAATGTATTGCAGGTCTGAAATGCAGGAATGGATGTTTATTAACAAGTGAAATTTAGTTGTCCATGCAAAACATTAAATAGCTTGGGTTCATGCTGTCTGTGTCAGGCGTCATGCCAGGTGTGGGTTTATCCACTATCTGGTAACCTGGTGTGGCGTGTGAGTATGGCTTGAGCGCACAGCTGAGTCTTCCTGCATCTGGTGCCCGCATGTGCAATCGTGCTGCGGGCTGCTTATTAGTAATCAGGATTGGATCAGACTCAGCTGTGTGCGCTGCTTTAAAAGCAAGTCGGGTGATCAACTCAGTGCAGGTCATTGGCTCTGCCTCCATCGGTAAGCTCAGTTGTTCCTTCCCTCAGACCGGCGATCAGGTTGATCTGCCGCGGCTCAGTTTGCCGTTATGGGGCTTGGCTGATGAGGTCATTTGGAGACCTGAGCTTCTATCTACTTGCTGGGCACGTCCCACGGCTGGGGCATATATACACTGCACTATGCTCAGAAACAGGGATTGCACTTGCGGGTGCATGTTCCAGCCGTGCTCGTATGGTGCCAGAGAAAGGAGATGGACAATGGTATCCACCTGCCCTTAGTAGAGGGTAGGTGGCATATGAGCTGGAGCTCAGAGATATTCGGCAGGATTTAGATGGTCAGTGTAGGGGCATTTAGCTGCATCTCTGCGCTGCCCAGACTCCCCCGGCTCCTCCTGCGCCCGCAGGTTTCCGCAGGTTCTGGTTGCATTTGAAAGGTCATTGTCTGGGTCTGTCCCTGCACTGTACCCTGCTGGACCTTGCCTGGGCTCCCTCATCCCTGTGGTTGGCCGGTCCCGGACCCCCGACCGTAAAACTGGTGTCCACATGCACAATTTTTTTCATAATAAAAAATTTGTAGAGATGTCCATCTTCTTCAAAAAGTTAGTTCATAATGTTTACATATATTAAACTTTTAACTAGTGAATTAAGCTCTCAGACCTTATAAAATGTTTACACATGCCAAACTTTGTTTCTTTTCTTCTCAGATAAAATATATACATTAAATATTGTATCATGTTACAGTTAAGTTGTTTCCTGTTCATGTTAATGACATGGTGTGATTTAAAACTCTCAAATTTGTATTTCACTGTAAGTCTCTGATTTTGTATCTTATTTTCCAGGAAGAATATATCATGAAGCAATACAATTAAATAAAAACATCAGTGTTGTTTGTGTTTTCTTTATCTAAATAAAAACAATTTCTTAAAAAGTCAAAAAGTGTGACATGCTGAAGTGCTCATTTTCAAATTGAAATTGTAATGTCATCTGAGTAGATTTTTGCTTCACAGGAAAATAAATCTTGAAGAGAAGGCAATAAACCTCAATTTCTTTGCATTATTTGACAGTCCAAGGGTCAGTTAGTTGTACACACAGCATAGGGTAAAAGAATATAATTTCTAGAAAAGATATAGTGTGTAACAGGCGTTACCACATTCCGTCAACAGACCCCACGAAACATGAATTCCCCATTCTGAACAGGGTTAATCTAAAACCACTATCTATTATTGCATATGGCAATAACAGAATAAAAACAAATGTATCCCAAGCTTGATGCTTTCTAAAAATGACCATTTGACTCGCATTCAAGCTAATCAATTTCAGGTTTTAGTTCGGTCAACAAATAGGTAATGCCCATTCCACAGAAATGCCTTGAAATCTCACCAAAAGCATGTCCCTAACACTATGTTTTCCTGGAAATAAACACTTGACCTTCTCCAATAATAAAATTGCTTGTACATTGCGGTGCCAGCTGATCAAGATCGTGGAGAACTGTAGGTGAGTAAGTTCCGTCAATGTTTTTTGGAAAAGCAACACCCATTACTGTCGGTAACGACCGTGTGTGAATAGCGGAATATCTTCTTTATATAGCACACAACTGTTTTGTTAACTTAATCAATTAAAACACTGCATATTTGCTC
>JAVSBU010343119.1:0-10490 GCA_033118015.1 Loricariichthys derbyi | reverse complement strand
ACACTGCGGAAGTTTCGGTAAGCAAAATCTCGGTTAACTCGGGCGCAACCGTGTATGTGTGAACGGGGCTTTAGGGTTATCAGTGGAATGCTGATTCTCTCTGTCCTCCTGTGGGTCACTTAACAGCAGAGATACCTGAGGAGACCTCTGCCAAGCTGCCAATCTAGAATTGCTTAGATTGTAAGATTGAATCAATTGCTAACTGCCATAAATGTAAATGTTAGGTTCTCAAAAAGGGGCCTAGACCCCAAATAGCCCTTGACTGGCAAAAGGATGAATTTTTGAGAGGAACCAGAAACAAATGGGCAGCGTGAATCTGAATGGAACAATTCTTGACCAAAAATTACAATTTTTTTGTCCTGCATGACTCAAGGTGGTCATGGTATAGAAAAATCAAGGATATCTACAAATTCATATTTTCTTCCAGTGGGCCATGCTGCGATATGTTTTCCCAGAACGTGTCAAGTCTCTTTGGCTAGCATATTATGATCTGCTTTGGGAAATTCTTCAAGACTTTGATCGATACCGTTGGAACATTATGACATTTTCCCCTGTTGCAAGAGTTGAAACTTGAAATGTCAGACTGTCCCTGCTGTCTCCACTAGTAAATACCCCCCCATCCCCCAACCCACCCGCAAACTCCAGCAGTCTGAGGATTTATTACTCTCTACAATCACCGTTTGAAAAAACAAGATGAAATACCAAACACCAGCCTGTCGACTTGACCCAGCTCTCCACCTTTTTTGCTCTTTTATTTCCCTGCCTGAGGAACCGTCCTAGCCTAATTATCCATGCAGATATCATATCATGGTTCAGCAAAGTCACCCGTCAGATACCCTAAGATGGGAACCTGGATGTTTTGTAACAGACTGCAGTGACACTTGCTCTTACTGCCAAACGAGAAGATCCTGCTCACTTATTGTGGTAGCCCACCAATTAACCTTTGCCTGGTTATTACCACAACAAAAATGTGCCTACAACTGCCTTTTACTGTAAGACAGACAGGGGTTGGTAGGGAAGTCGCATCAGAAAGCCTCCGGCTAATGACTCAGACAGGGTCTGGATTGATTTTAGGACAGAGATGAGTCGCGTGAATTGGGAGAAAGTGTCAGGAAAATACACCACGGACCCTCAGATGACTATCACAAAGGAGCCTGGGAGGAATTCAGAGCTGTAAATTTGTAAACGTGTGACGAAGCTCGTTCTTTGTCTCTTTGTTCCTTTCTTCGTTGTACGGCATGAGTCAGCTCTCCAGTGGCAGGATAACAAAAACATTGCCCCTGCAATGGACCTCGTTCTGTAGTGCAGAAATGTCCTCTAACTTTTTGTTGCTTTTTTATAACTTAATAATGACCTTCTGTCTGTCATCTGCACTGACGTGTAAAAGGGGACTGTGGTAGCTCAGTGGTTAAGGTGCTGGATTATGGACCAGGAGGTCCAGGGTTCAAATCCCACCTCTACCAAGCTGCCAATGTTGGGTCCTTAATCCTTCAGGAGGTTCAGGAGGTTGATGTTAGGATTTATGAATGAGTGAGTGAACACCTGATGCCGTGTGTTCTAGACCCAATATAAAGAGATTATAAGTATAAATTAATAACTAAATGAACCCTTAATATGTTACAAATATTAGTTAACAGTCTTTGTTTATGGTCCTGCAGTTCTGTGTTCTATAAAATCATACAGTCCTGCTCCTCACCAACCTGGTGTCATTTCTAATAAAATGCATTTATGCCACGAGGCTTCGCTCGATCGAAAAATATGGAGATAAACGAGGAAAATTAATCACGCCTATGCCAAAGGTAATGATGACGGGTAAAATGATTGTCGACACTGAGAGAAGAGAGACTGTCAGAGCAAACGTGGATGATTAAAGTTTGATCAGTGCACAAAATCCCAATTTAAAGGGCCTTCGATATTTTAACATTATCATCGAGGCTGCAGTTATGTCAGGAGGTGAACTTAGTAAAAACACGTTATAGTATTTGAGCAGTAAATAAACATTAGCTTTATTATTTGTTAATGCTAAACATATTAATTCAACCAGTCCTGAAAATGAAGGAAAGTTTGTTTGTTTTGTTTTTGTTTTTTTGGCAGTTTGTGCATTAAACTTTTTTATTTATTTATTTATTTTTTATAAAATTATGTGGTTATGATATTGATTAGATGCATTCATAATTACATTGAATTTAATTAGTGTGATTGCCTATGGCAATCACACTATTGTTATCCGAAGGTCATCTATCTTCTTCTTATTCTTCTTCTTATTCAGCCGTTTTTTTTGACGCATAATTTCGCCCGCAGTTTTCGAGATATCGACACGGGACACATGCTGAAACGTGCAGAATTCTCAGGAGATGGTTGTTTATATACATATAAGAAATTGCATGTCGCATTCGCGCGCTATGCACGAAAACGTGAGAGAAATTTTCCCATTGACTTAGCATTACGGCCAACTTTGGACGGCCATAACCCTGACAATTTTTGAGCTAGAAACATCAAATTTGGCATGCATGGACTGTGGGGCACCCTGACCCAGCAATTAAAGTTGCGGCGTGATCGAGCACTCTGGTCACTTCTTACCACGCCCACAATTTCCGACCATAGGAAACCCATTGAGCACAATGTTATTTGGCTATTTTTTTATGCTTAATTTCGCCCGCAGTTTTCGAGATATCGACACGGGACAAACAACAAAACGTGCAGAATTCTCGGGACACAGTTGCTTGTACACAGTTAAGAATTCGCACATCGCATTTGCACGTTATGTGCGAAAACGCGAGAAAAATTTCCCATTGACTTAACATTATGGCCGACTTCCAATGGCCGTAACTCTGACACTTTTTGAGCTAGAAACATGAAAATTGGCATGCATGGAGCACCCTGACCCGACACTTGCATCATGGCAATCACACTCGCATTTTCTGCAGGAAATGCACCTCTCTAGTTGAAATTGCATTTTGAATACAAACTGAAGTTAGATATGAAATTATTATAATAATATAAGGCTACCATTTTTTTTCTATTTTGCCTGTTTCTAGAAGCATAAAAATCTCTAAACAAATGTAAAGATTATTTTTGTGTGTACAGACTCAGCAGATTGACTGCAGGAAAAGTCTTTGATGTTTGTGTGATCCTTGGTTCTGATCAATGGGTGAATCAGGGTAGTGGAGTAAAAAAAAAACAGATAGCAAATGGCTACAGGCGGTTGCTCTTCCCCAACTCAGTATCCTTTCAGAGCTGCACTAAATTAAAACCACCGACATCCCATTGATTCCACCACTGACAGAAGCAATGCATCACCTGAAGAGGAATAGAAGAGAAGGAGATGCTGTTGTGGGTAGAAAGCACTTGGGAAGGATATTTTTATCCAAGGATCTCTGTCTAGAACTAGATTGGACTCGTATGGCTTGTTTTGCATCTATTCCAGAGATGGAGGGCCCACAAAGTCTCTTGACACAAATCAAACAGGGGAGCCAAACTGGAAAGAAACAAAAAAGACATTAAAGTCGATGGAAATCTAATGAGATTGAATAGCCATTTTGTTTCTCTGTTGTACCTTCTTTCCCTTTTCAATCTGAGAAAAAGTGGAGCTACCATGGGAACAGAGTCATACATGCTGATTACCCGCCTAATGACTGACTATTTTGGACCAATCACAGAGGGCCAGATTGAGGCACTATGATTTAAGGCAATCAGCTCAAATGTTCTAATGGAGCAATCAGGCTCAAACCTCTCTGGATCTGCCCCTTCCACAGCAATCCAAGAGAAACCTGCACATTTCTATATGAAGGTATGTCCAAATTCATGGCCTTCTATCATTACTAAAACAAAATTACAGCAAAGTACAGACCAAGTTTAGGATGTGGTGATTTATACTTGTTCAAGATAACGCATCTAGCTGAGCATTGCTACCCATGGGCAGGCTGTGGGCTCGATTTGGAATCAGAATCCAGAATACAGTTACCACTACGTACAGTCGTGTATTTAAGGTCGCTCTCTAATGGTAATGCTAAAAAATCCAGTCCAACTTCATTATCTAAACTCCTGTCATCCAAATTCCCACTGTGAGCAATTATGTAATCCCCTGACCTGAAATAGAAACAATTAAACCTTTATATCAAACATCGATTCTTACCTCTACCTGCACCCTCCATTTTTACCACCAACCATTACAAAGAAAAAGCTGTTTTTCTGTACTTTACTTGATTATTTCTGTGACTTAATACTTTTTTTTTTACTCACTACAGTTTAAAAGAAAATTCGACACTTTTTATTTGCTACATTTTCAAAACAGACTCGCTACTTTAGCCTTTATGCGCCATGCCTCAATTTTGAAAGTGTCCTTGCAGAGCAGGTACAATTGAGTCTAAACATAATTCTTCTATCACTGAGATATAATTTTATAGATATGCAATGATATACATTTTACACAGTTTTTATTAATCAGACATGATTAATAAATGTCCTCGGAATGGTGAATTCTATTCTGTGATTAATATATGAGTTATATTTAAAAAAAAACTGAATACTATTTCTAAAGGTTTTGCATAAATATTATTAATTAAGCATTGTTTCATTTGAAGAACTGTTCCAGAAATCAATATATCATTATATTATTATTAATTGCGAAATATTACCACGTCTTTTTATTAATAAAAAAAATCCAACTTATTTGGTTTCTTTTGGTTTCTCATGTCTGAAAATGTTTTTATTCTGTATTTGCTGTGGTTAGATGAAGATAATGAGGTCATTTGTCTGATTATTGCAGATTATTAATGTAGTTTAAACCATTATGTAGCCTAAGTGTCATTAATTTTTACCTTTTACCCTGAATAAAACATGTCCTGTTCCAAAAATTCTGTCTGAAAGGCATTTAAAGGAATTATTTTACTGTTTTACCTTAACTTTTACTTGAGTGTCTTAAACAGATTAGTAACAGTGGCAACCCTTTGTTTTAAACTCATGCCCCTTGTGGTCAAAAGTGGTATGACATACCAGGTTAGCTCTCCAGACTTTCAAACTTAGTCTTGACAACTAGGCTAAAAATGAAAAATAAAATCTGGAGCTGGTGAACATGCTTAGCCACACGCTGCACATCCTTGCTCTACAACTGGTGTCCAAACGTACCACGGTACAGGAGAGGTGTATCCTGGGTGTTGCGGAAAGGACCTTAACGCCTTTGCTTTCTTAACGTTGTTAGTAATAGCTCACCGAACCACCACCATAATGCAGCAACAGGACTGTGTGTTTGCATCAGTGTTGTCATGTGTCTTAAATAAGCTGTGTATCCGCACAGCATCTACATTCATGGCATGTTTGTCGAGCTGGGATAGCCTGCTGTGCTAGCATACCTCTGTTTTGGCTTGAGCACCTCTGTTACGATATGACTAGCTGAACCTGTCAGTCGCAAACCCACTCAGCGTAGTCGCACGCAGCAGGAAGTAGCTGACATAAGCAAGAGACGCAGAGAAAAGACTTCCCCCGAGGAGACAGAGGAACAGAAAGGCTCAGTGTCTGGAATTCCTGCATCTCCACCTCCAGTTAATTAAAGTAAGCCTGGAGTTGATTGACAGATGGCCTCTGGGCTGAGTGGGGTGGAGAACGTCAGTGGAGTGTAAAGCAGCTGAGAGTGTTAGAGAAAGCTAGTAATACAGCACTGCTTTTTTTTCGCTGTAATATCAGAATAGCCCTCATTAGCAACTCTGGATTAGACTACAAGACGTGTGCCATGTGGGACTCTCATGCTCTGCTTGCTTTATCACAGACTGAGCCCCCAGGACTGGAGGAATTCAGAGACTCAGAAGGTGGAAGCAAAGCACCTTGATCCATGAAAGAACTGGACTCAAGCTGAGAGTGGTATCAACCGATGCAGTGCTAATTTCGTTAATTAAAACTATGACGCAAAATATTCGTTGGCGACCTATTTTTCCACAGTGAAAACAAGACAAGACACTCTACAGTTCTCCTCAAAGTTTGCTCTTTGCTGACTTTAACAAAAGGCTGTAAACACACGTGTTTGGGACGGAGCCCAGTTCTTCTCCTGCATGCCCACGGCGCTCTGTAACTTACAGGCTGTAAAGCTGCTATTTCAGTAACATGAAAACAATAGATATGACAAAGTACTTTAAAAAAAAGAAAAAAGTCAGCTCCAAGGGACAGTTGGACAAAATGCTATTCCAGGTTCATGCAACTTCAGAATGATAGCAGCATTTATAATAATGTTAGCTTACGTGCTTTGTATTTGGACAGCTTGTTTTACATTTGGTACTGTTTTTCATTCACTTATGGTTGTATCCGCTTTATCCTTGTCAGGGTCGCAGGAAAGTTGGTACCTAGTCGGGAATGCACACACATACTCACATATTAAGGGCACTTTAGAAGCTCCAATTAACCTAACAAGTCTTTGGAATGTGTTAGGAAAGCAGAATGCCTGCAGCAAACCCACACAGGTATGAGGAGAACATGCAAACTCGACATATGGGATCACACCCTGTCGGTGTGTTAATAATAAATAAATGCAAAATGTATTTGAGGAAAAAAACATGGCCGTATTGCTTGGAGAATTAATAGAATTGCTTAACCTTCACGCCTTTGGCATGGTGATGTCTGTCAGATAGACTGTGGATCTGAGTTGCACTGCATGTGGGCATGTGTGCATAATGGCTAGCTTAGCTTAGCTCAAACAGTCTGACATTTTCCCTCACTGGTGTCAGCCTCGTCGTTTAAAGAAGATGCTAAAAATGGATTTAATAGGGATGGCTAATTAGCCGTAAAGAAGATAAATGGTGCCACTATACAGTCTGTATGTGGGAAACTACGTAGCCATTTTATTAGAAACACCTGCTTATGCAGCTACACCATTACCAAGACAATGTGGGAGGGGGCACAACAAAAAGGATATAAATGACTGTCGCTGCACCATCGTTGTTGATGCCAGACTGTTCAGTTTACGTTGAATGCTGAGGAACAAAATAATTCATTAACCATTCACCGTGCAGCTGTTCTGCGGGTGGAAAAGCCTCCTTCATTAATAAGAGAGCTTGAATACAATAAATCTACACTTGCATCCTCCCCTCTCTTTAGAGTTTTTCAGGTACATGAAAGTGGTCTTTGAGGGCCCTCCAGTGTATGTGTGGCCATGCCCGAGGTGCTGGCCTTCATCTCGACTTGCTTCGGTTTAATTAGCCTGCAGAAAATTGGCCTTTTCTTCTTTCCTCTCCTGACTGCCTCTTTTGTTCTTGCGTGGCTCAGATGGAAGACTAGGCACGACGAGAAGGCTACATGACTTTAATGATAAGGGGTATTAAAATATGGCTCAGAGGTTTCAGAAGGTCCGTGTAGGCACTCGCCGTTCCTGAAGAGTTTTTTCTAAAGGCCATTCTTTTCAATGAAAGCGAACTGCTTATTTTAAAGCTTTAAAACTACAAAAGCCAACAGTAAGCAAGTATCCAGATCGTATGGGGTATATCCAAAAATTTACATGGGATTCGAACATGTATTTTCACTTACTCTGGTTTTCAAGTAAGCATTGTAACATCAGTCTGACACCAGCAGGAACCAGCAGAAGCTCACAGCTTGATGTCTAACCTTGGGAACTCAGTTTCCCAGAGTCCTTCAAGATCCAAACCACCTCCACCTGCATGACAGGGTAAACATACAGATAATGCCATATGTGTTTATTGATAGGCTTTCCAAAGTAAGCCAGGCTTAAATGTGCAAGACTAGAGGTATGTGCATGGGTTTCACATACCTGAGACCTGGTTGCTCATTTATAAAAGGTGCGTACGCAACAAATGGCCCTGAAATGCACCTACAGGCAGAAACTGGGATTTATAAAGAAAAACAATGTTTGCGAGGAAACGGGCGTAACTTTCCACCAGCTTTGACCCATGCATACATCCTTAAAAACAATTGGGAGAAAAAGAGTGGGAGAGCAGGAATTGGTATCACCCTGTGGTAAAATAGAGAATCGCAGCTAAATGTTCAAAGCAGCACTTTCAGGTCGAATCATTTTTTAACTTCTGCAACAGTGTAGCTGGTGAAAGAAACATGGCTGACTAACCTATTCAGCTATGTAATGCCACTCAATAAACTTGTGCCATTACCGAGGCCACCAAACAACACATTATTCATCGCCTCGATATATGAAACAAGAGCTTTTCAAGAACCTTCTTTGCCTTTTGTTCCTATACTACCAACACAAACCTGCTCAAAAATTAATGGGACTCCATCTATTTAAATATTTTTCACCTATTATAACCATATATGGATTATATGAGAGGTAAGGAGGTGGAACGTGAGGCTCATTCCCTAAATAGATTTTGAACAAGATTTTTTGTGCGAATCTGCATAGAATTTTCTAAATGCTTCTTCCATTTAGTGTTTAGGTCCGTTCTTCCATTTTTAAACCTCAGGAAATCAGTTTTTCTTTCCTTTAGTGTCCCACCTTACTTTTTTGGTACAAATATTATTACACTTCACAGTGAAAACTATGTATAGTGAAAAATAAAAATAAAACTCATTAAAGAGCTTTCCTTCAAAACCCTACCTCCGCTGTTTAAGTGCTATATTTTGCCAAAGAAAAGGACTAATTTCCTTTTTGTATACATCTATTTAAATGATGTTTATTTTAAATCTCTCTAATATAATGCTTATCCCTGATACAAAGTCCAGATTTGTTCTAAATGTTCCTTCTAACGTGTGTAATACAGCATGAATTATTCAGTCCTTTTGACTGTTGGAGCATGAAAAAAGCAATCCTGATCCAGTCCTGCGTCTCCCGTAGACAGTCACTGGCTCCGGCACCAAACAGGGGGCGTGAGCGGGTGCAAGAGCTGCCATCATCACCCCTTGTTAGCCAAGCACCACCTCAGCTCCTCACTTGGTTGACAGCCATCCAAATGGTTGCCATGCAGACTGTAACTGCTGATGATGGATGGAAGGTTCCTGTGGGTCTGTCATTGTTTTTCTCGCTTTCCTTTTTTTCCTGCTCATTTTCCTCATGGTACCTGTTGATAGAATGGCTCAGGTGTGCCTGCTGGAGAGTGAATGATTTCCTGCCTGTGATACACACTCGGGGACTGTTATTATTCGGTTCTACCGACTGACCAAGCTTCCATTACTCCAGTTTTCCTCTTCTAGGTGGTATGCTAATAAACGTTATGCTCATGACTGTGTCCTTAGAACGATTAAAGATCATAGAGCTTCCCTTTCATTTCTTTTTCACCCTCTCTACTGAAATCCCACAGACTCCATATTATTATAAGTGCTGCACAGCAAAATATTAACGATACAGTCAGCAATTTTCGCAACGCTTAGATGTTTTGCAGAACAAAAGTCAAACATGCAGTCATCAGTTCAACCCATTTCCTGAAATATTTCTATAAATAAATTATCTTTATAATAGAAATATAATTTCAGTATTTAATAACTAGTATTATTACAAAAATGTGCAATTTTGGTCAGTTTATGATGTGCAGATCCACCTTGATTTACAATGGAGATACGTTCAGACAAATCCTGTATAAGTTGTATTTGTAAGTCGTAAAATCACCATAACGTGAAGTTTGTTCAGACTGTATGTTACTTTATACTATGCATTTGTGACATTCCTTGTGATGTGTTAACTCAGTTCTAGTTTGGTGACTCATGAGCATGCACTAAATGGATCTCCTGATGTGACCGCCACCTCTGAGAGGGTGCTTCAGGGGCTTCTGCTGCCACTCTAAATAACAGCAGGGGGCATGATGATGTGGTCATTCGGGAAAACCTATTCATGGCAGTTAATTCATCATCGTACTGATGATACATACCTACGGCGTTATCATCCGCACCGCTGTAAACAGGTCGAGTGATTTATGACCACCCCATAAAGGTCTGCCGGGTGAAGGAATGCCTGCATGCGGCCTCGGTTCTTCAGCTTCGAGGGTCTGTGTTGGTAGTCGTGCTAAACCTCGCACCTGTGGTTTGAGCCTCAGTTTCATCTTCTACTAAGCCATGTGGGAGGAACATCACGTATGGAGGTGAGAGGTTGGTTCATTTATTTAACTTCACATTAGCATCAGTGGATGTTCATGACAGGAGCCAGTTGATACTATTTAGTCACATTCATATGCAGCCACTTTAGAGTGACCAGTTAAGCTAATGCTATAATAATGTATCCATCCCCTAACTGAGACCGTTCTACAGCCTTTGAAAGAAAAGCCCCTTTGAAAGCAGCTTTCCAATCATCTTCTCATTGCCATAAACCATAAAGGGACAGCTGATTTTATTCAGAAGTAATCGAAACCACTACATCTGATGTCAGGTTAGCTCGGGGTGCAATCTGGAATTGATTCTTCTTTAGCAACAGTTCTGAAACTTAACCCCTTGTTGCCGTGCATTGCAAATTTGACACAAACCCTTTGTATGATTCAAGCAGCCAAGCTATCGTTTATATTCCTTCGATGCCGGTCGTTACACTTTCAGGCGGCCCGAGGAACATTTTGCAT
>JAVSBU010343109.1:0-10491 GCA_033118015.1 Loricariichthys derbyi | reverse complement strand
ACAGAGAGAGAGCGATAGAGAGAGACAGACAGACAGAGAGAGAGAGAGCGAGAGAGAGACAGACAGACAGAGAGAGACACACACACAGAGACAGAGAGAGAGAGACAGAGAGACAGACAGAGAGAGAGAGCGAGAGAGAGAGAGACACACAGAGAGAGAGAGACAGAGAGAGAGACACGCACACAGAGAGAGAGCGATAGAGAGAGACAGACAGACAGAGAGAGAGAGAGCGAGAGAGAGACAGACAGACAGAGAGAGAGAGAGAGACACACAGAGAAAGAGACAGAGAGAGAGACAGACAGAGAGAGAGAGAGAGAGAGAGCACACCGCACTGTTTATCCTCATAGTCACGCCATGTGCACTGTGTTTAGACTGACCGGGCTGTGCACAACTCCAACTAATTCCTCCAAGACCATGACATTCCAAATCAAATCAAATAATTTTACTGTAACATCACATTAACACAGTGAGTGAAATGTGAGTGAAATGTTTAGGTGCTTAGTCCCTCTCAGTTTTAATACACATTTTTACAAAAATGCAAAATAACTTACATAAAAGCTAGAAACTAGCACCGTTATTCAACATATACAGATATAATGCAGTACTATTTCTGTGCAGATATACAATATAATGTATGAATGAATAGGCCATAATATTAAAATAAATTTTCATTTGGATTGATAAGTCCAAGACGTACAGTTATTGTGCGTTATATATGAATTCCTCGTGGTAAGGTTCAGAGTGTAGTACAGGTTGTATGAGGTGGAGGGTGTATGATGAGGGAGATCATTGTATTGTTTCTGTGCTTCTCCATTTTTATTCAGCAGTTTGATGGCTCGGGGGAAGTAGCTGTCTCAGAACCAGCTGGTTCTGATGCTCCTGTAGCCTCGGCCACTTGGCAGCTGTAAAAACAGGCAGTGACTCGGTGGGTGTAGTCTTTATAATCCTCCTGGACTTTCTTAGGCAGCGAATGGTGTTAAGAACTTGGTGATTTGGCAGTTGGACCCTAGTGGTTCTGTGGGCTGCCCACACAACCCTCTGCTTTCTGTTCCAGGGCAGTGCAGCTCCCTTACCATGCCATGCGGATATGCAGCCAGTCAGTATGCATTTGTAGAATGTTTTGAGGATGTGGGTACTCATGCCAAACCTCTTGAACCAGCTGAGATGTTGTTGGGCCTTCTTTACCACCTGTGTGGTGTGTTCTGTCCATGTGAGATCCTCAGTGATATGGACCCATAGAAACTTGAAGCTATGCACACTCTCCACAGTGGCTCCGTTGATGGTGATGGGGACTTGGTACTGTCTCCTGCTTCCTCAAGTCCACAATCAACTACTTGGTCTCATGGACGTTCAGATAGGGGTTATTTTCCTGGCACCAGTGTGTCAGGAAGCTAACCTCCTTTCTGTAGGCTGTTTCATCATTGTTGGAGATCAGCCCTGTGACCGTTGTGACATCTGCAAATGTAACGATAACATTGGAGCTGTGACTGGCAGTGTCATGATCAGTAGAGTAGAGAAATCAGAACGATGTTGAGCTCCGGTGTTAAGGGTTCATGAGGAGGGGGTGATGCCACCCATCCTAACCACCTGGCATTGATCAGACAGAGAGTCTAGGCTTTAAAATCTCTTACCAGCCTCTTGAAGAACTCGCTTATGATAGATGTCAGAACGACTGGGTGCCAGTCAGTTAATTTGGAGACCCCCCCCCCGGCAAAAAAAAAAGGCACCGGAAAATAATCAGATTATTTTAAAGTTGTATTTTAATACGTATTCAGTGTTTTGCTGTTTAGATAAAGGGGACATATTTAGATGGTGGTGAGGTGAGCAGTGACTCCTTATCATTTAAAGGAACAGGAGCTCAAAACCAGTCATTCTGAAAAGGCCACACTGATTTATTAAAGATGTGTGAATCTTTGACTCTCTACTTTCAGCTTGATTATTTCTAGCAGTTGTGTAAGACTGACCATCAGCCTTAGTGTCACGTAATTTTAGACTTAATGCTGTTCAGGAATGGCGTCTATTGTTTGGTTATCGTCTCTAATTACAGCTACAGTAGAGTTTATCATCAGCCTAGAGACTGTGTTAGATTCTGATCAATAATTATCGATCAGGCCTCTCGTCAGAGGTGATGCTGAAAGTGTGACTGGACATGATATGGATTATGTTTATTCTCTCCATGTCTCTGTTGAGTCTGAGCAGTCAATACTTAAACACTCAGAATGGTCTTATGATGGATATCGACCTTCTGAACTCTTAAAACTGAGAAAGACGGGTCACTCTGGGGAAGGTCGGGTAAAATGTAAAGAAATATTTTTTATGCTTAAACTCTAATCACCTTATTTTAATTGCTTAGTATTCAAGGCCCAGAATAAATCATGCACTTTTGAACCATAACATTTATGTTTGTTGTTGGTTACAGCGTCTTTATTAGTTGTGTACGTAGTCCTGCCTTTGCTCTTCTAACCCATCTGAGAAGGATTAACAAAAAGTTGGTGGAAAACTATATCAATACAGACTATTTTTTCTTGGTTAATATAAGTTTGTGTGTGAATCAGGAGCTGTTGGAGAGCCACATCATTCAGCAGGGCTCTCATGTGCCACTTTTAGCTTCTACAGCAGTGTTAATTTCATTAATAAAAACTATGATGATAAATATTCATTGACAACCTCTCTTCCAACATTAGTGTTTGCATCCTAATTGAGGTTGCCATAACCCTGTCCAAAATCCCACCCTGTGCTCTACAGGCTGTAACACGTCTGACAGATTTTATGCAACAAACGTACGTACTTCCCTTGGATGAGGGAAAGTCTTCCCATCGAGGCTATTCTTAGGCGTTCACTGGATTTATCTCTCTAATCAGATTTCTCAGTGCATGTATCCCTTATTCAGATTTCACTTGGTTGACACGGTTGCAAAATCCATTTATTCTAAGAGACGTGGGGTTTTTTTTTGACCTGATTGCATATTTGTCTTGTAGAATCTGGTATATTTATAGTGTTTTGGAGACTGAAATGTATATATGCTCTAGAAAATAATGAATTTCGTTATACAATATTTTCTGATCATCCTTGAGAGATCCATGTGAGATTATTGACTGGTTGCAGAAACTCTGAGTCATCTTATCCGATGCATCTAAACTTGTCGACGGGATTAATAACGGAATCTGATTTCGTCATAAATTGTTGTAAAAAGCACTATAGAATTAAATTTGGCTTTACTTGGTTGAGAATGTGTGTCAAAACTGAACAAACTTGAACTAGGTGGGAAGTCTTGCCCCTGAAACATGTTTACTATCAAAGACAGTGGTGTCTGTATTAATTATGTTAAACAAACGTGATTCTCTTGCGAAATTTGCTGCAGTCTTAAAGCCTGGGGATTATGAGCCTGTGTTAGATGGTGAAGTTGCTTTAGGTAGATGTGAAAAGGAGCTCATGGGATTTCGGCGTCGAATCCGTGCCGCTCTGCGACTGGCTGGACGAGTGGACCAATAAACGTTGTGTGGGCTGGGTTATGAATGTCAGCCGCTCTCTGAAAGACCAGCTGTGCTCTAGAAAAAGAACCTGCTCGAATAAAGTTTATAAACCGACTGCTGTGTGAGTTCATAAGTCATCATGTACAGAAAGCCAAGCTGTGTGCAGTGCAATGTTCTCTCTGTGAAGGGTGAACCCATTCATGCTAAAGTCTAAAGATGAGCTGAAAGATGACTGTTCTGTGAACTCAGGAAAAAAAAGTCTGAGAGAAAGAGAGAGAGAGCAGAGACCCTCCCGTCACATTCATATTTGATGAGCCACCTCATGACGACCTCAGACCCTGGAGGTTCCTGAGCTGTTAGTGTAAGTGCGCTGATGTCCTCGCTCTCGCGGCTACACCCAAGTTCTCGCTCCTTCCTTTCTCAGTTTTTCTGTTCATTTCTTTCTTAATCTTTCAATAGAAGTCATAATTTCCCTTCATTCTAATCGTTCTCTTTCCCTGACCCAGTTCTCGTGTCACATTCTGCAGCTCCCAGTCACATTCTGAGCCCGCTGTGCACTTTTACAGCTCCATGACCCCGTCCCACACCCCACACTGTGCAGAGCTGGACAGTATCTTTTATTAATTACAGGATGATAATATCATGCTTTTCAGTCTCACTCTTTACGATCCCTGCAGTCCTTAAAGCCGTGCAGCCCTGGAGACGGTGGTTAGTGTCATTTTCTACCGCCATCAGGTTGATTCGTGTTATTCAACATTAATTATTTACATAGCGACAAGTGGAGGATGAGCCAATGCCCTCTATCGCCTCTTCTGCACATCCTGAGATGCATTTTTGATGTATCTACTTCTCTACTTCTTCATCCAGCCCTGTTGAAAAGGACATGTTTTACTGGAGTGTAGTTACCGCAAATATCTGATCAGCTAATCACAGGGCAGCCACTTTATGTAAACATGATAGAGAAGAGCTGCCGAAGTTCAAACTGAGCATCAGAAAGATAATTTCAATCATGGATGTTGGGAGTATTTTATAAACTGCTGGTCTATTGGGATTTTCACAGAGCACCATCTCTAGGGTTTAGAGAGAACGGTCTGAAAAAAGAGGGCAGTTCTCTGGATGAAAACGCCACATTGATACCAGACTGGTTTGGTTTGAGAGAAAGGGAACAGTGACTCAAAAAACTACTCATTACATTACTACTCAGAACAGCTTGGAACAAACAACACATCTGACCTTGAAGCAGATAGGCTACAGCATCAGAGGATCACAGAGTGGTCAGCTAAGAATGGAAAACGGAAGCTACGATTGGCACGGACTCACCAAGCAGAATGGAAAAATATTGCCTGATCAGAATTTGATGTCGCTTAACACCCATGATGCGTTCTGTGAAACTGTACGTTGTTCGGTCTGGACGTTATTTAAACACCGATACTTTCTTGGGTTCTGGTATTGAGTAAACGACCATTGTTTACCTAATTTATTTAATATCAACTTTACTATGTAAGATGGATAAAATCTTATCTTACTGTAAAGCTGTGTCCAGTGCTTTAATTTATCCATCCCTTCCTCACTCTGAGCTATAAACTGTCTTTATGTGACAGCGTGACATCCTGTTGTATTAATGATGTGAGCTGTTATGACTGAGAAACGAGCATCACCAGCTCAGCACCAGCCAAACGGATCTTAATCTTAAACTTATCCAGTAAGGTCATACTGGTTAGATGGTGATACGTTTCAACAAATCCATCGTAAGCTGAACTTATCATAAATAAAGCAGTTTAATTTATAATGTATATATCATAGGGGAGCGTTCCTTACACATTTAATACTGTGCTAATGTGTTTATTATCATGATGTGTTAAAGGACTACAGCTGTGCACTGATTAGAAACTACAGAGCTAAATATGACCTAAGCGTTACATTAGCTTTGTGGACAGGCCGTGCCCTCGAGCTGATTGGCACAGAGCCGGTAGCTGAGTGTCCATGCCGTGGTGGACTGTAAGGCTCTGGACGTCTCCCGCTGTATTTCCAGTGCGACTCTGCAGCAGGCTGGAAGCGCAGGGCTATTTTTGTTGATGCTAATTTGCTCTGTGTTGGAGCGCCGGTTCACGGCTCGGTCAGCCTTCTCTGATACTATACTCCCGTTTGTCTCCGTAAAGGTTTTCCCGTCAACTCACGTTAACGTCACCGGGCCTGTGAACTGTGAGTGCACTGCGGCATGGGAGGGAGGGAACGGGGCAGATGTGCAGGGTCCTAAACTCCGGATTAGAGAGAAATGGATATTGATAAAAAATCTTTAAAAAATGTGTTTAATTCATAAAAAGTGTGAACACAGAAACATGTCTGGCAGAAACCAGGATTGATAAAGAAATTATCGGCAGAAAAACAGGCATAAATTTATGCCAGCTTTAACCCATGTGTACCACCATAAAACCCTTTCTCGAGAGAGAGAGAGAGAGAGAGAGAGAGAGAGAGAGAGACAGAGCTCAGGAACTGGCAGCTAAATGTGCAAAGCAGTTTTTTTCTTGGCATCAACTTTTAGGTTTGACCATTTCTTTAAACCTCTGCAGCAGTGCACTTTATAAAAAAAAAAAAAAAAAACCACACATCTGGATGCTACAGTTAAATGTTGCCACTCAAACTTTGCATTTGTTGCTGATGCCACTACCGAGGCCAACAAACAGTATATTTATCATCACCTCGATCTGTGAAACAAGAACTTCAACCTCACATTCGCTATCCTCCATTATAACCACTAGTCTACTCAACATTCTACACCCCAGAATTTGCCTCTATGAAGGTTTTTAACCACCATAGCCATAGATTATACCCTGCCAGCAACTTGCAGAGTTCTTTCCACCACTTAACAGTATCCCAACCCCTAATCTATACAGCTTTGGCATGAAATGTTTTTCTAAGAGCCAAATAGTTTTCTAGAACTACTTCTTATGCTTCAGCAACTGTATTCACTGCATTCTGGCTTGCCAGAGAATCTGGAGATCACTCTTCAATGGGCCTCCTTCTGCAGCTTGACAGTCTTCCTTGCTTGACAGTGTCTTTCAGGTTGCCACCCAAAGTGGCTGTTGGTGGAAAACTCATATCTGGTTAAGTCCACGTGCTGTAGGTGAAAGCTCTTGCCAGTTGGGAAGCCAGTGCAACATAGTGTGCCATCACAGCCTGGGGTCTGAACCCAAGTCCTCAGGAACTGCCATCTCCCACTTGTAAGGAATGCACTGCTTGCGATATTGCTTCCTGCCAGAAAAACAAAAGCCCTGGCAGTGCCAGCGACGTATCACGCACAATCAGAACGGACAGGCTCAAAGGCGCGCCAGCACAAGCCACCAGATTTCTCAGCACTCAAGTGCTCTGTCTCTTCAAGGTGCGACTTTTTTTTTGAGACCTCGGTTTCCTTACACTCCGTCCATCTATGTTACTGACCCCGGCTAACGTCCAGCAGACAGGACGCAAACGCTGATAGATCGAGACGGAACGGTCCTGCTCTGAAATGGAGTTGCAAACTACCGAGTCCTCGTTTGCAGAGTTTATCTTGTTGTGTTTAGTAATGAGCATCACATGCAAATTTTCTTGGATATATACGGTAAGAGGATGTAAACTGACCTTATACAGTGTCTGTGCAATGAATCTTTAATCCTATCCCTCTGAAACACTGTACCTTCATTTATCACACTCTCTGCGCCACCATTAAATTTTCATCGAGGTAAGCGAGATAAAATGGAAATGGCGCCTGTTATTTCTTCTTCTTCATCCTTACCCCTCCTCTGATCCAGGCCAGGGTGTCAGACGGTGTGAGACATTGTTCCAGAACGGCTTTACTTGAGTAATAACTGAGATATTTAATGACCTTTAATAATATACCGTGTTTGAAGCATGTGTATGATGTCAAGTATACGGCCATGTGAACGGCTCGCTTCAGGTCCTTCCACAAGATTTCTACTGGATTAAGACTTTGACTTGGCCGTTCCAGAACTGTTCTTTGGGTCGTCCTGCTTCATGACCTATGTTCTCTTAAGATTCAGTTCATGTACAGATGTCCTGATATTTTACATTAGCATTTGTTGCTATAATTCATCCTTCAATCAATGACATCCTGGACCAGATGCAGCAAAACAGCAAATCGAGATGCGACCACCACCATGCTTCACAGATGGGATAAGGCTCTTATACCGCAATGCAGACACCTCTCATTTAAAACAAAATGTTCTGGTATGTTCACATTCACCCACAAGGTTTTTCTAACCCTTTAGAGATGGGTTTGTAACCTTTTCCAGCTTGAGGAGCAATAGGAACCCCTTTTCTGAGTTTTGTACCATGGTCTGCTTCCACAAACACCAGACGCCGATATCTTCCTGCTCTTTAAATACAGAGGGCATCCACTCACACCTGATCGATCATCCCATTGACTGGAACTCCTGCCTCTAACTTCACCTTCAGAGTAACTGCAAATCTTCTCAGATATGTAATACTGGATCATTTCCCTCAATAAATAAATAGGCCTGTAATATTTTATGTCGTTTGTTTACCTATGTTCTCTTTATTAACTTTTAGGACTTGTATGAAAACCTGATGATGTTTTAGTTCATGTTTACAAACTTTTAAGGTTTTAAAACACTTACGCGACACAAGCTCCCTCTGCTGGTCACTTTGAGAATTACACATAATCCACGCTACAGCCTATATTACTATATTTTTATATTTTAAATCGTAAATATGATTTCCTGCTGCTGTACTACAGTTATATTGCTTACCTCTCTGTCTGCTGTTTGATAAAAATGCTTTTGGGTGCTTCTCTGCCCTATTTTCCCCCCCAAAATGAGAGCCTGTGAGACAGCACTACGGTCCCACGTTGTGTCTCATTAGCTAGCTTTCCTAGCCTGGCTTTAGCCCACTGTATGCATCCATCTGGAAGGAAGAGCTCTGGTTCCAGGGCAGAACAGCGCTGCCATTATTAGAGGCCTGTTCGGCGGTGAGTGAGCGCCCGGCGGACATTTTATGGGATGTTATCCCAGTTTTTCATGTAGCAGTCTGTGATTTTATATTAAAGGGTGTCCTTGGCCTTCCCACTAAAATGTAAACTTTTGTAATTCTGTGACGTGACTGAGGAACTTTATGACCTTTATGTTCTGGATAAAGAACTGATGTTGAATGGGTGTTATCAAAGTCGCCTTTTCAGGCTAAAGATGCATAAATAAGATATGGCTGAAAACACATCAACAGACAAACAAACAACGGGCTCACAACAGGACAGAAACACATTTATACTTACAGCTTGGTACAAATAAGTAGAGTAAAGTCATCCCCCCACATACAGAAAAGTCTCTAAACACATCAACCGAGTTAGAAAAGTCTCTAGAAGAAAAGTAAGATGGTGAGCTTTTGTAGGAAAGAGAGACTTCTGCTCTTAAAAACAAAATCCCATGAGATCTCTGCTCATGGATCTGCAACACAACGTTCAGAGTTAAAAGACAGATTTTTATTTTCTTTTATAATTTTTTATAATTTTTAAGACCTCGGCTGTTAAAGTGAAGGGACATTGTTTAGATGGACATTAATCTTGTATCATTTCTGTGTAATTAAAAAAATAAATATAGTACTGCATCTCCCAAACTCAATTAAATCAGGTACAATCTATAAAATCAGACCACAGATCAGACTTTTCGGTGAGTGAGCTGATGGCTTTAATTCTCTGTGCTCTTGGTCCAAAGTCTGGACTGTGTCCACATTCAGACTCTGAACCTCTCATGGCCTGAATTTGATCGACCATAGGTAAGTGCTGGTTTTGGGTCAGACTGGTGCAGTACAGGCTCATTTAAAGGATAAGAGAAGTGACAAACAGAACTGGGCCGTCACTCGTTGGCTATCAGAGTTGGACTGACAGACACAGCCCTCTATAAGACTGATATCCTTTTATCTCTGTGCTCTGTAATCCATTCTCTGTATTTTACAGCTTAAATGAACTCACCAGGGTTTCATGATGCTCTAAATGGACAAGTTTATGACCAAGTGTTAATTATTTCCAATAAAAAGCAGCACATTCGCCGTGCACAAAGAACTGTGGAAACTCCACCGACTCTCTTAAAACCTTTTGAATAATAATGAGGTGCTAAATCAGACGTTCCTGTACTCTGAGCCTCGGAACCCTTCATTAGAAAATCCATTATTCAAATGAGTTATTAGCCACAGACAGAAATAATAGATTGAATCCACGTTGGAATGGATGGTCATGTTTTTATTTATTTTTTTAAAGTGCTAACTGCTGAGAGTGATGTAAGGCTTATGCTTCCAAGAATGCCTTAATACTGTTTATACAGTGGTGTGAAAAAGTGTTTGCCCCCTTCATTCAGAAGCATGAATCAAGCAGAGAAAATATCTATATAAGGAAATGATGAAGCTATTAATATTGGGTTAAGAACTGTCCAATACATTATAGAAAAAGTGGAAGCACAGTGGGGAAACATCATCTCCGTGGAAGGAATGCAGTCGAAAACAATCTTGAAAGATGGTGATTGGCGATAAATGTTTGGTGAAATCAAATGGTATAAAAACAAGAGTAGAACTCGGGGATATGTTTAATAGTGAAACTAAGAGCATTTCAACATGCTCACAATGTGAAGGGAACTGAAGGGACTGAGAATAAACAACTGTGGATAACTGGATAAAACGTTCAATTTGCTAGGGAGCCTAAAGATTGGACTTCGGAACAATGGAAGAAGGTCATGTGGTCTGATGGGTTCAGATTTACTCTGTTCCAGAGTCATGGGTACATCAGGGTAAGAAGAGAGGTGGCTGAAGTTATGGACCCATCATGCCTAGTGCCTACTGTACAAGCCTGTGTGGGCGGAGCTATGATCTGGGGTTCTGCTGCAGTTCTAGGTCCGGTCTCAGTTCAGTAACGTTATGAGCCCAAAGAATGAGATCAGCCAATACCTGAATATACTGAACCACCAGGTTATTCCATCAATGGATTTTTTCTTCTCTGATAACACGGCCATATTCCAAG
>JAVSBU010343099.1:0-10491 GCA_033118015.1 Loricariichthys derbyi | reverse complement strand
GTGTGTGTGTGTGTGTGTGTGTGTGTGTGTGTGTGTGTGTGTGTGTGTGTGTGTGTGTGTTTGTGTGTTTGTGTGTTGGTAATCAGCGGGTATTTGGCTGAGTTGTGCCTTTTTAGTGCCAGCAGGCGCCTAGCAACTAATCCACACTCATAAATCTGATGGAAACGCAGTCCTCGCTCCATCATCCACTGTTTAATCCAGCTGTTATACAGCTCTTATTTCAGACATTCCCAAAGAATGGAGGCAAATCATTTTTGATTCATAAATAATGGGCTTAAATGCAGCCAGTCAGGCCATGAGAATATTTATGCTTAGACTGTGGTAGACAAAAGTTTGTGGACACCCTTCCTAATGACTGAGCTTTGCTATTTCATAATATAAAGCATACATTTATGCATTCTATAGACAAACGAGTGGTATAATGGAATGTATTTATAAACTAGTGACTCTCAATAGGACACACTGGAATGCCAATAGTAATGGGGTTCACAAGCATGTTCCAACATAAAGGCACCATACTAATGCTTACTGGCTGTCCACAAACTTTTGCCTGTATTGTGTATACTTTGATTAACCTAGTTTATCAGCATTAATTGATTGTGTGATAACAACCAACTAGGCATTCAATTTTCAATCCGGATGAAGGACTTGCATTAATTGTCCACCAAATGGGTGGCATTGAGACCCCCAAATTAATTAATGCTTGCATTTGTTTTGCACAAAACATGAAGATGCACAGTACCTCATATGTCTAAGGTTATGAAGTCAGTGGTGATCATTTTCTAGAAATTATATTGAATATAGTGAAGTGGTGGGTCGTCAGGGCCTGCAAGGCCTTCTCTGCTGGCCTAAAAAATATCTGAATCACAAACTGATGTTATTCATATTTTGTCTATGAATACTTATTAAATAATTACAAATGATCTGTCCAATTCCTTTCATAGCTTTTCCGATGGTTGCGATGCTTCCAGACATGTATTTTCATATTAAAGCATTTAACCAATCACATTTCAGCCATCATTTGTTTCCAGGCAGGATCAAAGTTAGGAAGTCTGCCAAGGGGCCTTCACAATCCATTCTGCAGGCCCTCTAACACTAAATAAATGTCGATCAAACTGTTGCTTCAACCAATCAGATTTTGAGTTGGTATCACTAGGGCCTTCTAGAAGGCGTGCAGTAACGTCACCATATTCAGACCCGTTGATTGGTTAGGATGGTGTTATTGCTAATTTCTTACCCTCACAATTGCTGAAGGAGGAGAAGAAATGGATTTGGTGGCGGATTTACTTTCTAGGCCATTTTCAAGATGGACTTTTCAAGAAAAGCTGGACATTTTTAAGAAAGGTCAGATAACGGCTCTTTATACTGTATTTCTGCATATTAAGATGGTTTTTATAACCATAAATTAGTTTTTGAGGGCTGGTTCATTCAGATGGTGTAATACTAGCATTCACCGTTTAATGTCTGAGGTCTTTAAAATGATCTTATAAATGATCTGTCTTATATACATCAAATTCACGTCTGAGTGACAGAAAATTGGCTACGAACTTCTACTTTCATTGAGTGTTGGAAGCTTTATAAAAGTGACAAAGAAAATAATTACTGTATTGTTTTTATATTGTGTTTGAATTCATGTTACTGTTTAAAATAAAGCACTATGTGCAAAGCATCTGAACTACTGTGTGACTGTGGTAATGTCCGGTCTAATTGTAGAACGTAATGCGGAAGTTAAATGCCGAAATCCGATCCATTTCTATTAATCTAAGAAGTTCTAATTAGCTAAACAAAACTACACCTAACCCTGCCCCCTCTGTAACCTAAAGCAAAACCTTTGGCTCTTTCATTTCCTTTTTAAAATAAACATTGCAGGTTTATAACAGCTAAAAACACCAGAGTTCATCTACAATATTCGGATACCATATCATTTATTTGTGTATCTTCGACCCCCCCTTAAGTAAATAAATATGTGCTTGATATATTGGGGTGTTTATGTGTGTGTGAGAGAAAGAGTCTGTGTTATCAGACCCGTCACAGATTTTCTTCTATCTTTTTAATTGCCGTGTCACTCTCCGGTGATCAATCAGGGGTAGCCATGGTAACATGAGGACCCCCCATGGTCCAATTATATCTCGGTAGCATAAGGGGCGTCCTCCGCCTTCTGGCTTCTTTGTGTGTGTGTGTGTGTGTGTGTGTGTGTGTGTGTGTGTGTGTGTGTGTGTGTGTGTAATACCATAGCATTAAATACAGCTCTTTGTCGGCTTGCTGAATTTTGGAATAACCATTTATATTAGAAGATAATATATAGATGTAAAGCTGCTTTAAGACAAATAAATTTGACTTGACTTGTGTCTGCACTCGTCATGCGTTTTATCAGCTCCAGTTCCAACAAAGCAGTTCTACAAGCACCGGCTGTAGTCCATCAACTCTGCATAATTCCACTCTCTTCATCGGTGGTCCGGACCCCCACGAGACCAGTGAACCTGTTCTCAGCATTGCAGCGACTCTCACGAGTTTCCGAATGCGTGCTGGGTTTATTTATAATTACATGCACCATTCGGCCCTGTTTTCTATCTTGTGGGGACGTTTGACACGTGGTATGGAACCACAGCTTCCATTTTTGGTAGAAGAACAAATGTGTGTGGGTGTGCAGGCTGCTGTGGGGCCGACAACCTGCTGTCAGAGAGACAAAGAAACGACAGATTAATATAGGAAAGGATGTCAGTTGTAAGTGGATATCAGCACACACACATTCAGCTTATTACTATATATTATTATATTTATTGAAAGTGCCATTGAGTGAAATTATCTTCGTGGTGCAACGATGGCATTCCCAAACCCCATATCCAAATTCCTAACATGCTATAACAAATATAGGAGATGTTGTTCTGAATGTCTCCTTACCTTTATCTTTTACTATCGATCCAAACCAGGGGGCTCAGCTTTAGCAGCCAATGTTCTACCAACACAGCCACCCTCGTATATTTTGCCTTTTTCGAGGTGAGATCTGTTGGTCAGATGAGTTCCTTGCCATTGAGTTGTCCCACCATCCCAGTGAAGGCTCTCGATGTTGGGAGTGTTCCGCCTTGCCGGGTTACTTCCATCTGCTCAATGTTCTTGGTCTTTGGTACAGCAAGCAGAAGGGGGTGCCGCCTCATGACGATATTATACACATATAAAGTGGGTTATCCAGCTGTACAAGTCGTTGAGACCATTTTTAAGCAGACAATCTACAATATACACTGCCTGGCCAAAAAGAGGTCACCCCCTGTGCGGGGTTGATGCTGCAGTTCTAGGTCAGGTCTTGGTTCAGCATCGTTATGAGCCCAAAGAATGAGATCAGCTGATACTTGAGTATACTGAACCACCAGGTTAATCCATCAATGATTTTCTGATTTTCTGATGGCCATATTCCAAGATGATCCAATGCCGGGATTCATGGAGCTCAAATTGTGAGAGTGGTTCAGGGAGCATGAGACATCTTTCTCACACATGGATTGGCCACCTGAACCCCATTGAGAATCTTTGGGATGTGCTGGAGTAGGCAGTAGGTCCAAATCTCCATCATCAATACAAGATCTTGGGGAAGAAAATTAATGCAACTCTGGAGATAAATAAATGTTGTGACATTGCAGAAGCTTGTGGAAACGATTGTACAGATAATTTGTGTAACCAGGCAGTGTAATTTCTCAGTAAGACTCATTAATGCTGGTGTGACTGGTGACAGTTGTCATTACAAAAGGCTTTTAGCTTAAAAGTGAAGGAAAATGAAGACCTGTGTTCCAAACAGACAGTAGTTATTTCTAAGGTAAAGCCGGGTTCCTCTTTCATTTGGAATTGGGATCAGTTCCTGTAAAATCACAGTTTTGTGGTTGTGCATTTGACTGAAGGGCTTCTCTTTGAGGAGTTTATTCCTCATCAAGGCCTCCTAGGAAACTGCAAGTGGCAGAGAGAAAGAGAAAGCAGGACGAGAGGCCTCAGGAAGGGCTGAGACATACAGCGGGATGGAAGAGGGGGAAGGGATTAGGTCCCCTCTTATTGTGTTTGAGCTGTGTATTCTAAATTATTGGATGGAACGAAATTGAATGTGACATTATTATAATGTTTAATGAAGGGTTAACAAAGTCCTTACATTATATTCAGTATGAATAGAATGAAGAACAGAAACCCAATTATGTCATTCTTTACGCTTGATGCCGACACTTTAAATATGAGTGTTAGGGTTCAATGGTGAGAACATGGTATAAAAATAAGAAGATTAAAATCACACAAACATGCTAATAGGAGCAGAGCAAGATCTGAGCAGAACCTCGGAGGGCTGGATGGTCATCAGGCAGGCTGCCACAGCGAGTAACTCTTGCTGTGTTCACACAAATCTGGGTCATGTGGATGCCCCGTGCTTAACTCTCATTGGTTGGTCCATGCCAGGCCTGTCTGAAGAACCAGTTTCTCATTGGCCAACTCTTTTGTATCCTTTTTCATACCCTCAGCATCTCATGAATGAAAGAACACAGTCCCGTAGAGCAATTATCTCAAATTAGGCTTCCTGCCATCCATTGAGCCTGTTCTGTGGGTCTTATGCAATCGACGGACAGTCCCAAACTTTTTTCCTATATGGAAAGGAGTTATCACACTTCTAAAATATTTCCTAAAATTAGGTAAGGAAATGTTGTGTGGGCCAAAAATAGCCAAAAGTATGTAGACACCCCTTGTTATTAGTTGCAACCGTGGCAGTTGTATGGATTATACTTTTTGTAGGTTTCCACCTCATCTCTCTAAAATCAAGTTCCTAACAAAATAGTTATGGACCAATAGCTAAATCCATCCTACCCTTTTAAGAACCGGAACAGTGAGTCAATCCACAGCCGTGCTCCAAAATCTGGTGGAAAGCCAATAAAAGCTATCCAATAATAAAAATGGACCTTCAGGGTTATATTTATAATTGAGGTTAAAAGTCTTAGAAGTGCAGGAACGGGAACCTTCAGTGATGAATTGGCCAGTTCCTAAACCTATATTGTACATATAAGATGATCAAGGCCATAAAAATGCTTAGCTTGTGAAGGAGAATGTGCCAAAAGGATTCATCATCCTATGCTGAAAACCCCAGAAGTTCATTTAGCAGTCTGACTCATCTGGGAAGAGATCGGTAAAAACGTAGACCTGTCATTTTATCCAATGACATCACTGCAGAAATGGGATCAGAAGATCACAGCTGGTCCCTCTGGTTTAACTCTCCTGATAGCTCCATAATGTGCTGGTGGTTGCGTGGCATTAGCGAGTACATGCACTTGTAACAAGACTCACACATACTTTTCCATCAGTAGTCTCGAGAGCTTTGTTCTCTCTAAAGGAACAGAGGGCAAACAGTTACACTAGACTGGGATGATTGATTGGTCTGAGAGCGTGATCGATCAGAACTGGGTTGCTTCGTCTGACATGGCTTTCTTAGTGGTTTACGCACACAGAAATATAAAATAAAAGGCGATGGAGGCTCAGTGGTTAAGGCACCAGGCTATTGACCAAACTGTTGCGGGTGCAGAAGATGACTGACAAAGCTGCCACTCAGTCAAGGCTCCCAAGTCGCTCTGCATAGGGCTGTTAGCTTAATGCTGGAAATGTCAGTAATATAATAAACACGTGCTATACTTTATTTCCTTATACAGGATTTCTGTCGCCTTACAAATAATTACAACAAACAGCATGCATTGATCTAATGTTTTACTTTTTGACCTGTTCCCTCTCAGATTTATCCAGGAATCGTTTTGGAGAGATTCCTCCCGAAGTCTGTATGTTTGCACCTCTGGAGACCCTCAACCTCTACCACAACTGCATAAAGATCGTCCCAGAAGCCATAGTTAACCTCCAGATGCTCACGTACCTCAATATCAGGTGAGATGGTTTCCAGCTGTAGAATTAGTGGTAGCTTTGGAGAAAATGAGAGGAGGCTTTCATTACAATGGTCTAATCACATTTTAAGTAACTCCTCTCAATTCTTAGTGTTTTGGAACTCTTAAGCAGTCATGTATGACTTCTTGTTTCCGAGGGGTGAATATAAGCCTCACCTAAACCTAACCTTAGCCTAAATTTATAACCACCAGGTCTACAAGCTCTCTACGAAAGCAGTCACACTTTTCTCCCTCTCCTGCCCTTATCTTGCCTGCTTTGCTCCTGCTGTTTGTTTAGTCTATTGTCTTACTCTTTTGAGCGACCCTCTCCACGCTATTCTTCGAATTGAGAAATTATGGATTTGCTCAAATGGTCTCTGAACGCAATTGACACCATCTTCTTGATGAGAAGTCTGGGTTTGGGGGAACCAACCTGCCCTGCTGGAACCTTTTCAGCTGGCTACACGATGGATGTGTGGGAGAAGTGGTGAGTTGGCTCTTTCCATGGAGGACATTGAGGATGTCTACCTATTTGGGAACCATGATTACAGTTGCTGATTGGATTAGGCATTGCCCTGGTTTATCAGGAAATTCGAGGAATGGGGACAGCTGTCCAAGGCCCTAAAAGTTGCCCGACATAATTGACGTGGTGGCCAGAGCTGTCAGCACTCAGACTGTGACTATCGCAATATGGATAACATCATGAAGAAGCTGTCTGTTTTAAAAAGGCAATTGGATTGTTTTGGAGACCAAAATAGACTAGAGGGTAGTTGTGGAAATTGAATACGACTGCTTGCCATAAGCCTACACAATTCTTATCTACTTTTGGCTCCCCATATCAGCACGGGCCTCGGCCAAGGCCGCTGCTGGAATGACAGATTCCTCCAGAAAGTTCACTGCAGAGAGACGCTCTTATGTCCCGTCCCCCATTCCCCAGACACCTGCTGATTGTTGACTCTGCCACCCGATCAAGGCTGTCTCCATGGCAGTTTGCTGTGTTATCGCTGTGACATCCTGCGGACTGAGGCAACTTGACTGGGATGTCAGACGAAGCATCTCAGGTCCCTGCAACAGACATCCCACGTCTTCGTCGCATTTTGTCCCCCAGTATTGCAAGACAGTCCAGTGATTAGTGCTGGTGATGGTGACTGCTGAACCGATCCGGATGGGTGCATGCCGTGCTGGGTTGTCTTCACCCCCTTACCCTTCCCCTGTTGCGAGTCCTGCTCTTCATGTTGTAATGTGTATTATTGCATAAAAATGTTGCAGAGGTGTTTTTTCAGTTCCCTAACCGTACTCACTAAGAGCATACTCTGGGGCGTTTTTTTTTATCTCCTCCCCTCCCCCCATGTATTGCTTATTTTGTATCATTTCTTTTTTCTGTCTGCCTGTCCTGTCTTCCTTGTTGTCATATTGTATGTGCACAGATGTGTTGATGGTTCATTTCACTATGAGTTTATATATGTGACGAATAAATATCTCTTTAACTCTTGAACAAGGACGTTTATTTGGCTGGGACATGTCAAATAAAATTCCCGAGCCCAGTTAACCCAGCAGACCCAGTTCACTTTCTTACCTCGGTACATCCAGACGCTGTCACTTTCCCAGATAAACAGTGCACACATACTCACCATGGGATGTAGAAGAAACATGACTCCTCAGCCCTTCTTCCATCTGAGTCCAGTTCCAGTGCTCACGTGCTGACTGTAAGTGCTTTTGTAATGGACAGGGCTTTGTGTAGTTAGTACTCTGATGTCTGGGAAGACTCAGCCCGGCACTCAGCACTGGGATTCGTTCCTCCCCTAACCTCCTGTAAACCTACTTCTGATATGTCCTAACCACCAGGCTTGTGTCCGAGTCGCTCGGACCTGCCCATTTCTCCCACGTCCAACCCTTTGGCTATAAGAACTGACTGTTCACTTATTGCCTGATATTTCCCAGACTGTGATAGCCAGTCGTTACCATTATTTCTTGAGCAAGTCTTTGCAACAAGATTGATTTGGTGAAACCGGAGCCTTGAACTGTGCTTGTGTGTGTGTTGATGTTTTCCAGTCGGAACCAGCTGACGGCGCTGCCCAAGTTCCTGTTCAACCTGCCGCTCCGTGTCCTGGTGGTCAGCAACAACAAACTGCTGTCGATTCCAGACGAGATTGGCAAGGCCAAAGACCTCATGGAACTGGTACGTGTGTGTGTGTGTGCTACCAAATTAAATAAGCTTATCAAGTTGCATTCCATCCTACAAATGCTTACGCCTACACCCTGGGCTCTTGGTGCCAGATCCACTCCAACTCTGACCAGTCAGTGTTTCAATCGTTGCTATGGTGATGTACATCACAAACGTCCAATCGGATTGCAAGCTACACTACTATGATTTGTCAAACTAAAAAATACTACCTTATTGTGTATGTTTTTGGCAGAACAATGTTGTAATTGTGTGTGTGTTCACGTCTTTGTCATTAGGACATCAGTTGTAATGAAATCCAGGTGCTTCCAGCTCAGATGGGGAACCTCCTCGCCTTACGGGAACTCAGCATCAGGAGAAACTGCATACAGATCCTACCAGACGGTACAAACACACAGTGTTTTTTGTTTTGGCTGTGACCTAACAAAGGAGGCGTGGCCTTTTACTATGTCCCGGTACATGAGGCATGATGTATGGTGGCTTTTCAGATTATTGCCCTCCTTATCTCTGATCACTGATCTCTGACCGGAAGAGCCATGATAATCCATTTAATTTAACATTGTTGTAAAAATGTTGTTTAAAACAATATTGCACTACGTGCAAAGTATCTAAACTATTCCATGACAGTGGTAATGTTTAGTCAGAGTCCATCAGCATCCCAGATGGCACTTTAAATGTGCACATGTGGACCCTGTGCCGTTCATTTTGGGTTTTCTGTTGGTATTTTTGGTTGCACCAGAACTGCATGTAGTGTTTTAAAAGCAGTGGTGGTGAATAATGATATAATCACAACATGCATCATGTAGTTTCTCCCCCAGGCTACTTGCTGTCCTATGAATTATACATTAGAGAAAAAGCTTTCTCCTGCTCCGTAGAAAGCCAATAATTTCCTTCTCTCTGCTCTGCTCTTCCCCTTAGAGCTGTCTGATTTGCCATTGATCAGATTGGATTTCTCATGTAATAAGATCACCGAAATCCCTCCGTCTTACCGTAAGCTCTGCCAACTGCAGCACATCGCTCTCGACAACAACCCCATGCAGTCGCCGCCTCCACAGGTGAGTGTGAAACAAGAGAGATGTGTGTGGTTTTGTATTAAATAAAAGAGCATGAATGAGCCAGAAGGGTTAGGAAACCCAAACTGAGTCCTATAAGCTACCCAAAACCAATCTGTTGAAGCCTTCAGTCCATAAGCGTATTCTGGAGTTTGTGTTTTGGCGACATCTAGTGGGCATGTTGTAGAATGAGCTAAGTGATAATAGTAATAAAATAATTATTGACCCATGTTCTTCAGGGTTAGGTTCTCCTGATCAGAATTTTTTTTTTTTAAATAGTGAAATAACATTAATAATTTATGGGAACCCACAAGGTTCTATCATAGGTCCATTTTCTTTCTACATTTACAGTTAGCAGGGTCTCAGTGGAGCACTTGTTTAGTACGCCAACCCACCGCCAGTCTTGTTGGTGCCTTCTGTCTGGGTTAGGCTTCACATATAGGCTGTTCCTGAGGGAGGGGAACTGGAACAATCAGTCCCATAAATCAGCTTTATGGTTCATATCTTATTTCTGTAGTGACAGAGAGAGTGGATGACCAAACTAAAACCTGCAAATGTCCTGAAAATATGCTTTCTTAGGCAGTATTTTAAGGAGTTTGAGTGGATAGATGATTGTCTCTCAGCTGAGTCTCAGGGGTTTGCAAACCGGGAATGGGAGCAAATAGTTATACTGTGTGACTAATACAGATGCATTGCTCTGTCTGCAATAACAGTCTGCTTTCAGGTGTGTCTGAAGGGCAAAATCCACATCTTCAAGTACCTAAACATGCAGGCATGTCGCCTGGAGAAGAAACCCGACTCTTTGGATCTGCCATCGCTGGGAAAGCGGTGTTTAGCCCAGCAGCTAACAGACAGGTAAATTCAAAGCCTGCTTATGATGATGACAGCACTAAAGCTCTGCTATAGATACCTCGTTTGACCAGGAGTGCCTAAACTTTTGCATAGGACTGTAGCTGTATTAGAGTCTGACTATTATAGTGATGGTTTATTGAAAGAGTCGATTGAAAAATTCCTGGCCGAAAAATGAGTCACCTTGCGTGTTTAAGGTGGATGGTGTTGTAAGGTTTTAAATGGCGATGGGATTCGTAGATTGAGAAGTGGTGGTACAGTGCAGTGGAAGTCTTGTGTTAATGTTAAGTGTTAAAGGAGGTCCTAGTGTGAAGGTGTGTACCATCAATGCAAAATCCCAGCCTATAGAAGGTTTATACGAATTCATGGAGCTTTCACACCTTATTAGGTGACTCATTTCTTGTCAGGTGACTTTATATATACTGTATAAAGCTGCAATATTATTTGATATTGTGTGTGTGTGTGTGTGTGTGTGTGTGTGTGTGTGTGTGTGTGTGTGTGTGTGCGTGTGTGTGTGTGTGTGTGT
>JAVSBU010343092.1:0-10491 GCA_033118015.1 Loricariichthys derbyi | reverse complement strand
AACCCTTGACTTTCGTTAAAATAATAAGAGTAATAAGAATAATAATAACTCACCAAGCCAAATACTATTCATTACAAAAGAGATGCTGCCTTACCAATTAAGAAATAAGAGATACACATTTTTGTTTCTCTTAAAAATGTGTGTGTAGCTGCTTAAAGGATATTGTTAGCAGTATATCCCTTATTTTGCTGTTGCAGTTAGTAAAACGCCATTACACCAAGGGATCACAGATTGACTGCAGTGTTGAATTTCAATTTGTTTATTTTTCACAGTTCTCTCTATTTTAATTTCAGACAAAAATAATTTAGAGAAAAAATTAGTACTTAAGTTGTTGATGGCTACAAAATGTCACTATCCCTGATGTCATCAGTTATTGATCATCATGTACTGTTGCTAGAAGCGAAGTGAAATCAGCTCTTTGGCTCATTAAAGTGTAGAATAAGACACCAGCACCCACCTTAAGCAATGACACACTATAACAACCTCTGAATTTAGTCTACCCTCTACACCCTTTGCTCTCTTCTCTGTTAATGGTTTGTCTTCCATTTCTTGTCCTCACATGTGTGTAAGGGCTTTAATTTCTTATTGTAGTTCCCATGCGCTTTCTTCTTTAATTTTTTAAGCACTATATCTAACCCCCATTTGTGCTCATATTTCCATCGCATTTTTGACAGAATGCAGTAAGTGAAGCTAGCCATGAACCCCTGCCCAAGGAGGATATCGAAGTCTGCCACATAATTACTGCCTTATCTTGGTCTATTCACAGAGCTCTCAGCTCCTGACAGCAAATGAAAAGGCTCCAATTAAGCAATTGTCTGTAGAGGTTCTGCCTAATTCAGTCATTGAAGCTGTGTCGGGGGGCTAGGGAGGGTATCTTCTCCAGAACATGAAAAAATAACTCAAATAACATTGGTAATATGAGTAATTTTCATGCAAGAAGTGCAACTTCTCTGGGGAAAGGGGCATGTGGATGAGGGTGACCCTGAAAACTACCAAATCTATCTGCTGTGATCATCTTAAATGTGAACTTGTAATGGCAAGAAAGCATGTCCATGTATAATACATGGTCTAAAGGAAAGTCTAATGATTAATAAATGAATGAAAACTCATAGTTCTTTGTTGCATGTGGCTTTGCTGAGATTAAATCAGCAGAAAGTTCAACAAGGTTTCTGTTTTGTTGGGAAAAAGGTTGGATATATAACACATAAGATAGGAATGAGGGACTGCCATTAAACACCTACATACACTCAGACAAATAATCTTTGGCCCTTGGCTCAGTTCCTTTCTTTTCTTTGACAGGAGCTCGCCAGCACATTAAATAGTAGCATCATTTTCGCCAATTTTCTTTGAGTCTGTTCCACACTCCCTCCATCTCCCCTGCTGCAAGAAGCCATTATAACCATTTCTACTTTCTCCATAATTGATCCTCTCTCTGCTTTTAGTCTTCTCCCATTCTCCCCCACACCAACACCGATGTGCTGTTCTGTACATTTTTTCCAAAACAAAATGTGTAGACCTTTAACTCCTCTCCCACCTCATCCCTTTGATCCCTTAGTATCTTTTTTTCACTACACAGTCACCACCCCACTGTGCTCTTTTTAATAGAGCAATAGTTAAGTGGCTAGCAGATGCAGTCTCGGTGCAGGCAGCTTTTATGTGATTTATGTGTCTCACTCTGGTAAACATGGCTACAGACTTCCAGAAGTGGTTCCAATCCGAATTTTAGAAAGAGCAGTTACAATAGAAATCATATTAATTTAAATTAACATTTCAAAATGTCACAGAGCCATCCCCCATATGGTTCCGTTTTGCTGTAGCTTGTACCTGCAATATGCAGAGTATACCATGTATACAAATTATTATTAATTAATCAGTATGTGTTGATTCATGCATATCCCACTTATTGATTATATCCTAATCACCACAATTTGTTTCTTTGTTTCCATGATTCTTACTTACTACGATTGCTAATGTGTTGATTTGTGCCATTATTCACACTGAAATTTGTATCACTATGTTTTTAACTAAGAAGCTATAATCCTAATGTTACTATTTGGGAAAAATACATTATCAGTCAAAAGTTTGGACATACTTCTAATTCAGTGGTGTTTCATTATTTTAAAATATTCTGCATTGTAGATTAATAGTAAAGTCATCCAAACTATGAAGAAATACATATAGAATTATTCAATTTTAAAAAAGTGTTAAAGAAACCAGAATATATTTTATATTTTAGATTCTTCAAAGTAGGCACCTCTTGCTTAGATAACGGCTTTGCACATTTTGGCATTCTCAGTCAGCTTTATGAGGTCGTCACCTGGAATGGCTTTCAGTTACCACAAGAGTTAATTTCTTTAATTTCTTGCCCTGTTTGTTGTTTGAGACCATCAGTTGTGTTGTGAAGAGGTAGAGTTGGTGTACAGTAAATAGCTCTATATGAGTAATGTTCTAATCCATATTATGGCAAGAACTATTCAACGAAGTAAAGAAAAATGGCAGTCCATCATTACTTTAAGAAATAAAGGTCAGTCAGTGTTGAAAGTATCCAACAAACAAGTGCTCAGCACCTCTGGGAACTCCTTCAATACCATTTCAGCTGATTATTGGTGGTCATAATTGAAAGGTTTATTCTTTCTATTTGACTCCTATTTCCCGACCTGTAGATTCGTCTCAGGCTGATCACACTGTGCCAGTTGATTCCGCACGGAGGAGCAGAGACCAGACCAATGCGAGTTAGAGAAAGTTTATTGGTGGGGGCTCTACTCAAATGTATATATATATATATATATACGGCACAAGAGAGTGGGGGGATGCCTGGAATGTATGGAATGACTAGCCACAGAAACGGCCAACAACTCTATATATGGTAATGGCCGAGTGTTCTAAAACACAGCTATAAATCAGGCTGGTGCCAGAAGGAACACGTTTAGTCACATACACCACGTACACAGGGAAAATGAGGAATTCTTTAAAACAGTATGTTGGTCATTACAGAAAACAGAGTCGGTGTTGTATTCTTATACAATACTAAATAACACTACATATAACAAATAATGCTACAAATATCCTTTCAATAATCATGAAGCAGACTGAGAAAAGGCCAAGAGTAATCAAAGCAAAAGTGCGTACTTTTTAGAAACTAAAATCTAAAACATATTTTGGTTTGTTTAACACTTTTAAGTTTACTGCATGATTCCTTGTGTGTTCCTTCATAGACTAGATAACTTCAGTATTAATTTACAATGTAGTAAAAAAAAAAATAGTGAATGAGAAGGGGTGTCCAAACTGTTGACTGGTACTGTATACTGATATGACTATGTTGGCTGTGGACATCTATGATGCAATCTATTTAGTTATAATCAGAATTGATAGGTGGTTAGCATTAGTCCCTATTTAATCACATTGGGTGCGCTCAGAGACACAATGCCACCCAAGATGTTTATGGGTTCTTAAAACAAAACTGTAAGTTTATAAGGTTTGCTTGGAAAATACTTGACAGTAATACTGCTGATTCTCAGATTTTATACAGAAAAACCTGTTTTATGGACCAAAATGCACCAAAATGTGTTTTACACTGATTTTACACTAGGCCTAGCCAGGTCGACATGCTGAAGCCAAATTCCTTCTGCTCAAGCCACACTACAGGTTTTGAACATGATTCTTTTTATGTCCATATAAAGGGACATGAAAAAGGCTCAACACCCAGATCTAATTCTGATGCACACTTTAAAACTACAGATACCAATATAAAAAAGCAGAGAGGACTTCAGAACTGTTGTATCTAGGGCACTGTATATTTTTGTGGGCATGACTGGCTCTCAGTGGGACCACTACTCTGTTTAAAAAGCATGTGAGTTGGCATTTATTTCAGCATATCTTGGAAACAAAAGCACTGGTCTCTTGGTTTACCCAAGATAAATATATTCAGGCCAACTTGTATCACTTTGTGTTTGTAGTTCCCTCTAAACACTAATACACATCTGGCTGTACTTACTGGTTTCAAACCCAGCAAATTGCAAGTGTTTCATACTTATCAACCTCCCTTTGACTGTTTCACATTCTGAACATTTCATGCTCATTAATAATACATCATAGCCCTGGTCATCACTCATTTTCACCACTTTACATTTGGCTTACTAATGTAAGAGTATCCTACCTTGTTGGCTATGTATGGGATTGTATAATGATATAATATGAGATTGATTAATGATAAATAATAATAATAATAATAATAAACTATATGCTATATTTATTAATAGTCATATACAGCACCAGTCAAAAGTTTAGACACACCTACTTATTTATAGCTTTCATTTTATTTTTTTTCCTTCATTGTAAAGTCATCAACACTATGATGCAACAAATAAGGAATCATATAGTAACCTTAAAAGTGTTAAACAAACCAAAATATGTTTTATATTTTCAATTCTTCAAAGTAGGCACCTGTTTTTTAATTATAGCTTTGCACACTCTTGGCCTTCTCTCAGTCGGCTTCTTGATTATGACCAACAATAATCACCTGAAATGGTTTTCCAACAGTCCTGAGAAAGTTCCCAGTGGTGCTGTACAGGTGTTGGTTCAATATTTTCAAAGTTATTGAAGTTTTTCGGATTGACTTACCTTCATTTCTTGAAATAATTATGGACTGCCATTTTTCTTACATAGTTGAATAGTTCTTGCCATAATTTTGATTAGAAAGTTACTCAAATAAGGCTATTCAATGTATATCAACTCTGCCTCTTCACAACACAACTGATGGTCTCAAACACATTAAGAGGGCTAGAAATTCAACAAATTAAGTCTTGATTGTTACAACAGTCGCTCAGTTGACCAGATGGTGTCCGCGCTCCACTGAGCAGCCCCACACTAGATCACGCATGCGCGGAACTAATGAGGACGCTCACAAGGTCCAGTTGCGCTAAGCAATATAAATATGGCAGCATCAGATCTGGCTCTTGTCGCATCCTCACTCTCTGCATGGTTTTGCTGGCTGTTTTTCCTGCTATACATTCACGTTTCGTCTCGCTATCACTTCAATGTTCCGCATTGGGTTTTTGCGTTATTCTTCTCGGTTTTTTGCGTGCTGCGTTCGTATTTACTTCCACGTTTCCTCGTTCTTGCTCTTGTTTTCTGTTCTCGCGTTATTTGGGCAGCCTTTGTTTTGGGTTTCACCTTGGGCTTGAGTTGAGTGTTCTCACTCAGCCACTCTTTTGTTAGTAGCTGCTTTTCCCGGGTGTTACCCATGGCATTAGGTTCTCCCTTCCCATCTGTATTCTGTTGTGCACTCGATTATTCCCGCTACTTTTGTTTACTCGCTTTTGTGCTCAGGATTATCCCACTACCTCTGTTTGCTTGCCATTGTTTTTCCCTGCCATTCAGTTGGTATCCTCCCTCCCCCCTTGTTTCCCATTCTACCATTTCCCTTTTCCCTAGCACCTGGGGGTAGCGTTTTTGGTGGGTGCCTTCCCACAGGGTCACTGGTACCACCTCACCCGCCAAGGGGAGGGTGGAGTAGGCACCAGGAGGGCCAAGGTAATGGATAGGGCTTTAAGACAGCGTAGGGTCAGTTGGCACCCATTGTTGTCATCACCACAATGCGACTCTCGCTGGCCCCATTTCGCTTGCTCCTGCACTTAGGTCCTCCACCTTACATATTATGCCATCGATAAGGCACAGCTGTAACTGAAAACCATTCCAGGTGATGACCTCATAAAGCTGACTGAGAAAATGCTAAGATGTGCAAAGCTGTCATCTAAGCAAGAGGTGCCTACTTTGAAGAATCTAAAATATACAATATATTTTGGTTTCTTTACCAATTTTTCGTTTACTAAATAATTCTATATGTATTTCTTCATAGTTTGAATGACTTCACTATTAATCTACGATGCAGAATATTTTAAAATAATGAAAAAATTAAAAACCACTGAATTATATCCACTGAAATGTGTCCAAACTTTTGACTGGTACTGTATATTAAGTTCTGCAGTTATTTTTCTTAGATGTTCTCATTTTGCTTGTAGCTACAGACCTTTGACTGTAGGAGAAACAACAGCAACTGATTTCAAACTGAGCGCATAATTTTATGCTATATGTGTAACAGGAGTACCATTTGTCGACATGCCACATACCTAGACCTGTTACTCAAGAACTTCTTGAATGATTTGCCACCTTGATTGTTAGAGAACCAGCCAGATGATCCACTGTTGACATGGAAAATCCCTTGGACCACTTGGGAATTGCTGTCCAGGACTGTGGTTAGACTACTTGCAACATGGAAAACATAAAGATTTTAATATGTACTACCCTGGAAATGGTGAGAGTGTCTTGCTACTGTCACAACCACAAGGGCGCATGACAACTCAAAGTACATGCAGACCATGCGATTGACATTATATGTCTTTTAGAAGGAAAGATTAACATGCAGGTTCGTATCATGAACGACATGTAGAAATGAGACTGTGACATGTGACATGTTTTCTTCAGGTGGTTTTCTTCATCCATTTCATTGGACTAGCACCAATCAAATGTTCCAGCATCATCATATTGCTCAATTCTGATTTGCGATTCATCACTGAAGATCACTTCCAAACAGTCACCGACAGTCCATAATTACTTTTCTTTAGCCCACTGTAACCTTGTTCTTTTCTGTTTGGGTGTAAATGATTGCTTTCTTGTAAGGGGCCCTGCCATATTCCACTCCACATGGAATTGCAGGGAGAAGAAGAATCATTGCCAGGGCTTAGTGGCGTGTGTGATTCTTTTGCGTTTGACGTGAGGTCGTTTTGAGTTGGAGCGATCCACCCATTTTGCGGTACCACGAGGTAAATCAAATTCCATCCATTTTGCAACGCTGCATTTGCAATACCATAGCTAGATAAGGGCCATTGTGTTTGGGGAGCGCTATGTGGAGTTGCGGGGTGGTCACTCCAGTATTGCTCGTGAGCACCCAAGGGAGTTAGGGACAGAGGTACCGCCTCTCCTACAAAGAGGGGAGGCATTATAGAACCAAAATGTTTGAGGTATGGTAGGGTTTAACTCATAGATTAGGTAAAGTGCATTTCCCTCTGTGTCATTCAACCCGGGACCCATCCTGTGCCAAGTCGTCTGGCACCATAACCCAATGTAAAGAGGTCCACACGGGGGCATTTTACAGAGAGTAAGACTATGACAGACTTCTGACAGACTCCATATCTCTTATAAAAACCAAGTTTTCATGTACAGTACATTTCCATTTGGGTGAAGATAAATGGCCTTGCAAGTAAGGTGCAGTAAATGCCTCACTAAACACACAGTTCCCGAGAATTCAAATATTTTTTTCCTATATGTAATTAAATAAAATAAGCATCTACTGTTTGTTCACAGTGCTTACACTTTCTTTGACAATACCACAGCTTTCCTTCAGATGTCCAAAGGACAAATCCATACTCCAAATACTGCACAAAAATGAGAGCATTATCATAGTATATGTACAAAGTCATCATGTCTTGTTTATTTAGCAGTTATCTATTACATTCATAGTACTTCAGCAAACCTGTTATGATGCTAGGAGATATCGTAATACAGCAGTCTTCTCTCACCACTAATCGATACAGTGGTGGTGTCATATCAAGACCAGTTAAGATGGTAAGGTGTGTCCAGTCTAGATCAATACACACCAGACTCCATTTAAGTGCCTTTTTAATTATACTACCAAAGTATACTTCTACTTTTACATGTATCAAATGGCGGTATGAGTAAACATATTGTTGTACTTAAAGAGCTTGTGCCTCCTGCATTTGAGGTGTTAGGGTGAACCACTAGGAAAGGCTATTTTAAGTTAATGTGCACAAATGAGCAAAATTATATGACCACCTTGTCCATAACAGTGCTTAGGTAGAGGATATGTTAAGTTGATGTCCACATGAATACCAAGGCCCAGGTTTTCCTGGGTAGATCAGTGCCCAAAGTACCAACTCCCTCCATCGACTTGTGTACTATTTCCCATAATGCATCCTAGTAAGCTAGTAAACAGACCACAGGTTTATGGTCATCTGCATGATGTAAAAGGGAATAGGATTAATCCAATCTTCTCCGATGTTAAGTTCTGACACACACATGGCCATTGGAGAGGTCGCACATCTGCACCATATGAACTTGCAACTGGATTTCTACAAGGCTCTGAGCAGGAACATCTTAGGCTCTCTCTTTCTACACTCATTTTTCAGCAAAGTCATAACCTCAAATGTCTTTTCCTATCACTGTTATGCTGATGAATTTCAACTCATCCTCTCCTTCCCTCCAACAGATGTCCATGTCTCCACATGTATCTCAGTAAGTGTGAGAACATCTCATCATAAATGTCAGCTCATCATCTGAAGTAAAACTGTAGCAAGACTCTATATTTGAGAGCTGCTTTATATTCGTGAGCTGCTTTACATTCATGGTGAGAGGTCAAGATCTTATCATCTCCCAGGTGAGCTTCTTTATCATACCATCTGAGAACGCATGTGACCTTGGAGTAATCTTTGATTACTAGCTGAGTTTCTCTTCTCATATTGTCAAACTGACCCAGCCATGCAGGTATCTCCTCTACAACAACAGGAGTATTCAATCCTTCTTTTCCAGAGAACCACCCAGGTGTTTGTCCAGTTGTCCTCTTGTAGTATCAAATCTACATTACTGCAATGCTCTTCTAGCAGGTCTTCCAATAATTAGATTCCTGTAACTGGTTCAGAATGGAGCAGCATGTCTGGTTTTCAATTTACTAAAGTTTTCCCATGTTCATCTATTGCTGTGGGTTCTTCACTCCCCTGGCCACATTAGATTTAAAAACATTATGCTCACCCACAAAGCCAAAAGTGGACCACTGCCGTCCTACCTAAAAACTCTAATCAAATCCCTCTCTGTTCCCTTTGTAACACAAGCTTGGCTCAACTGAACCCATCGCTCAATATTAAAGGAAGACAAGCTTCAAGATTCTTCTCTATACTGGCACATAAGTAGTGTAATGTTCTTCCACTGGATGTCCAAATAGCTGAAAGTCTTGGTCAAATGGTGACTAAAGACTCACCACTCCTCTCAGCACTTAAGTGAAGACTGAAATTGCACTTATATTTATTCAAATTGTAAAAACATCCTAAGATCCTAAAAAGAGTTTGTTAGATTGTGTTCTCTGGCTATTGCTTATTTGTGCTAGCATGAGATAATGTCTATTAAGAAGAATGCAAAACTCTTCTGTTAGTAATTCTGTGCCTTCTAAATTGTAATGTTTTTATAATCCAAAATAGAAACATTTTACTACTGATCTCAGACTTTTCCCCCCACTGCATGCAACTTTTTAATTGCACATAAAAGGTTAACCCTTAATATGTAAGAGAAAAGGTATTAGAATAAAGAATAAAGGTGTCTTAATTTCAATTCCACTTGAACTGATTAAATGGTATCACTTCAGTTTTGTTTTATACAACTTTCATTAAATTGTCGTTCATACTAAGCTGTCTAAAATGTCACTAAGTCATTATAAATTGTAATTGCTGCTGTCTAAACAGTCCAAATAGTCAATCAAATTATAAGCCAATTATAAATTATAGTCAATCATTACTATCTAGACTAGAGTATCTACAGTGTCCCTGACAAAGATTAAATGGTCAATGTGACTAACTATACTGTCTATAATGTCACTAAATCAGATCATAACTGGTCACTGTTACTACCTAGACATTTCAAAATACCACTAAACAAATAAAAATTGGTCTATGTTACTACACAGATTGTTTAAAATTCCATTAAACCCCATAAACTGTGATGGATACAAGCTAGACTCACTAAAATGTCGCTAAAACAATTGAATTGACATTGCTACTTAATAGACATTGTAAAATGCAATGTCTAAAATAAATGATACATGTTCACTGTTATTACAAAACTCTCCAAAATGTCACTGAAAGTAAATTGTCATGTTATTATTGAGACTGTTTAAAATGTCACTAAAACAGAAATTGTTATTGTGACTAGTTAGATTCTATTTTGATCTATAATTTTTGATCACTAAAACAGGCTATAAATTGTCATAGTTACTATCTAGACTGTGATGTGCCAAAACATGACCACTTGATATGCAAAAAATGTTTAAGGTTTGTTCATTCAATAAGAGTACAAGACAAAATATAAGTTGTCATTGTTACTAGGGATACTAAATTGTAAAAAAAGAAATTTCAGAATCATTGAAACCAAATATTGCAGAATCGGTTGATAAAAAAATGCTGTATTGCTCTGTAGTAATAATTGAGTTATTCTTTAATCATGTCTTTTAGTACAATATGTGGCATTAGATTTGACATTATATACTGCTCAAATAAATAAAGGGAACACTTAAGCAACACAATGTAACTCCAAGTAAATCAGACTTTCACGTGGAGGCCACACACAATACTGGGCCTCATTTTAACTTGTTTTAAGGACATTACATCAAAGTTGGATCAGCCTGTAGTGTGTTTTTCCACTTTAATTTTA
>JAVSBU010343084.1:0-10491 GCA_033118015.1 Loricariichthys derbyi | reverse complement strand
AACATCGCTTTATTCGGCAGATTTAGCGGCGTTATATGGCGATCAAAACGCCGGCCAGTTTGCTCCACCCCTTTCCGCCACAAAAACAACCGGAACTACCGCGAACTTCGGTCTATGGACTAACCGCCGAATAAACCATCTGTGTGTAAAAGGGGCCTAAGCCATCCAAGGAGGTTTAGTCCATTTTGAGTCTTGGTCCTTCCAAGATCTCCTTATAACATTTAGGGAGTTTTTTCTTGCTACTGTCAACTTGCTTAGATAATAGAAGATAATAGAAGATAATAGAAAATTGTAAAGCTGCTTTGAGACAGTGCTTCATTGCAAAAAAGCACTATAGAAATAAATCGGACGTGGACTGGTATTTAAGTTAGTAGGCCTGATTAATTAATTCAGGCTGTATTAGAAGCTTTTATTGCTATTAAACCTAAGACGATGTGTTTGATGTAAGTATGACTTACTGGTTTGTGGCTTTCCCTTTTAGAGGGATGCTCTGGAGGATGAGGAAGGTGAATCACAGGCCGAATCGGAGCAGGGCATGTATAGGCACCTCTCTCCCCCTCACCTCTTCAAACTACTTGACTGCCTTCTGGAGTCCCACACTTTCGCTAAGGACTTTAACTCCAACAATGAGCAGAGGACTGCACTATGGAGAGCAGGTTAGTCTCCTCATGTTTATGATCAAGCGGCACAAAAAGCCTACATGGCCCAAATTGTGTGGGTAACTCCTCTTCTAATTACTCTGTTGGGTGGTTCACTGAGTGCCTTTTAAATGTAATTAATCCAATAACTGAAGTAAATCAATATGATTTTGTCAGTTATTCGATCAATGAATATACATGCACTTGGGTAGATAATAGGGAAACGTCTGGGTTTACATGACACGGGCTGTAATCAGATTTCTACTTTACAATCAGTCAATAATCCCAGAGGAGGATATGATGTCAGGTTCTCCCCAAAGTGTTTGATAACCATTTTGTGGAAGCTGCATTTAATTCCTATATAACCACATCCCCTGAGAGAAACAAACCTCAAAGTAAAGTCTCTTAGAATAAGTGGACCTGGAAACTACAGATACATCTGAATACAAATTTTTGAGCGATGCTAAACAAAGGTTTATTTTAAATGAACATTTTTCATGGTCGGTTAGGAAGCTGTACAAAGAGAACACAAGTAGGCAGTAGGCTCACTGGATATCGAGAAAAACTCGAACACTTAGTAAAGTGCTGGCACATTCAGGTCAAAGTCTTGTTTTGTTTAAGTGCATCTAAATATTCCATTCAGGTTTCTTTAAAAATCCGCAAATGCAATCAAAATTGCAGCGCTGTAGAATCCTGCTTTCACACAGCTGCACTTACAAAGAGTGCCTCACTCCACACTGGTTGCAATTTGATTGCTTAAAGACGTTGTTGCTCGGTGTGTACATATACTGCTCAAAAAAAATAAAGGGAACACAAACAACACAATGTAAATCCAAGTAAATCAGACTTCATGTGGAGGCCACACACAATACTGAGCCTCATTTTGACTTGTTTTAAGGACGTTACATCAAAGTTGGATCAGCCTGTAGTGTGTTTTTCCACTTTAATTTTATTTTTTATTTTTATTTTAATTTAATTTTAAATTTGATTTCCATTGATGATTTTGTTTGATTTTGTTGTCAGCACATTCAGCTTTGTACAGAACAAAGTATTCAATGAGATATTTCATTCATTCAGATCTAGGATGTGTTATTTTAGTGTTCCCTTTATTTTTTTGAGCAGTGTATTTTAAGACTTTTCACTTAATTGACCGAACACCAAAAATGTTTTTGTCATTATCAGCCAAATTTCGGTTGCCAAATATTTGCTGCATCCCTATTGGCAACTACTTTTGATTCTGATAGCCACTTCCAGGCTACATTTGCATGAATGTATAGAATGTGAAAACTAATTGAATTCCAACTGAGCCAGTTGATTTCAGAAATCAGAAACTACATGACCACTTGAATAATCAGATAACTGCAGAAATCCAATAATCATCAAATTAATAAGTGCATGTAAATGTAGTCAGTGTGACCCATTATTGACTGCACAACACCTTCAAAAGCAAAAAGAGCTTCTACGCAGCTGATTGAGGAAGTGACTGTCTCAAAGCGAAGAGGCTATAAACGTTATCTAAAAGTTTATTGCTCATGATTTCCTTTGTACAAAGTATTGTGAAGTAAGGGTGGGGGAACTAACTGATTCTCACGTGCATCGCGATGCAGACGTGGATAATTTGATTCACCAATGTCAAAAATCAATTTAAATCATTTCTGTCAGTTGATAACAAAATATTGACAAACAAACACAGAGTGGAACTCAAAAATGAAGCACAGTGCTGCCTGGATGGTGTGTGTATTTAGGGCTGCATTAACTCATAAAGAACAGAGACAAACAAACGATTTCAAAGTTTCCAGCAAATTACAAACTCTATCACAACTTATTGACATTGATTTGCTTCTGTATTCATTCGTTATGAACCAGGGCTTTGGTGACGTGCTGTGCACTGCATACGTACTACATGCTCCGATACAGTGTTCGGTCTCAAAGATATCTTATGCTAACCCTATATTAGAAGACTTTGAAAAGACTCAAAATATTTTTAATAGATTAAATAGTCTGACATCCTCTCACATCTACAGAGAAGTCAGAGTTTTTAGTCACAGACTGGTTTTAAAAGTTAGGGTGCTTGCATGCTCACTGTTGCATGGTCAAGATTCTCACTAGATTTCTGTTTAGGCATAATCAGTCTCTAAAAAAACATTTTTACTGGAATGACAAGACTTAAGACAGCTCTCTTGACCACCTTGCACAAAATGATAAAAATAACACAAGCACCACCAACTCTAGCAAAACATGATTTTATTCAGACAGTGGGAATTTGAGACGGTGAAATTTCTTAGTCATTTGGTGTGAAGTGGCATGACTGACTCTGCGATCCCTACAATGATACCAAAACCAAAGTCTTGGAAAATCACTATGAGGGGGTAGAAGAAATAAAAAAAGTAGAAAAATTTCAAAAAGATGTATTGATAATCGATTAGTACAGTGGACACCCCGTAATCGCGGGGTTAGGGACCAGAGCCTCTCGCAAATAATGAGAATTCGCTATTACTTTGGGAAATTATTAAAAATATAGTTCAGACAATATGAATTTATTACTATCTTTGGCAATGAACATGTGCAACAATACAAAAGAAATACCTGGGTAAACTTTTTCAATGAAAAATAAATGTTTCCTGAACAGTTAATAAGTGGATGTAACGTAACTCACACACGACACCGGGTACCACTAGAATATTCTTTACATATATAGTCTATTATTAATGTCTTAATTTTGGTTTTAATGATGAGTGACTCACTTTGGGAAAAAAAAATAGCCAACAACACGCCTTAAATATTCATGTTCACTGTGTCATATAGCCAGGTAGGATAGATGGACTACTGCGCATGCACAGTGAGTGCATATGGCATATTAGTGATACAAATCAAGCTAGTGTTCTGTTGTAAAAAATGAACAAACTGCACTAGGCCACAAAATACAGACACCATATCACAGTCTACAACATTATATTTAATTGCTAGATATGGCTCATCCTCACTCGGATGTTGCAAAATGCAAACTAGTGGTAGATGGATTAATCAGGTTGACTGATATCAGCATCATGTATCGGTCATAGGTCACTGCTCTCTGAATATCTGCATCAGATATTACAAAACCATATCCGGCAATCACTAGTGCAAGATGTATCAGAAATCAGTTTCTGTTAAAGACAACTAACTTATTTCACCATCTGCAAACTAACCACAATGCAGAATATGAAGATTATAACAAACTTTGGGAGTCGGCTATCCATGATAGGCTTAAATCAGCCAAGGTACCAGTACAAAAATGGACTGAGCAAACCTTAGTGGAATCATTGAGTGAAAAAGTGGATTATGACAAACACAACAAATGGCAAGATGCAATATATGCTGTCACTGGTTACATCGTGAAAGACCTGGCACCAGTTCAGGCAGCCAGGGTTAACTAACTTTTGAATGCTTTAGACTGAGATATAAACTGTTGAAGTATCATCTAATTATCATTATGGACAAAATCCCACATGTTGAGATTTTTTTGTGGTTAAGCTGCTGGATTATGGACCAGACGGTCCAGGGTTCAAATCCCACCTCTGCCAAGCTGCCACTGTTGGATCTTTGAGCAAGACCCTTAACCCACAATTGCTTAGATTGTAAGACTGTATAAATTATAAGTTGCTCTGGATAAGGGCATCTGCTGTAAATGTAAAATTGTTTGGCATGCCTTTGTGCTCCTGCAGGATTTAAGGGTAAATCCAAACCCAACCTACTGAAGCAGGAGACCAGCAGCCTTGCATGTAGCCTGAGGATAATGTTCCGAATGTACTCAGACAGACGACTGCAGGAGGCCTGGCATGACATCCAGACTCGTCTCCTACTGTAAGTGTGAACTCGAGGAGTGCGTTCCATTATCTCACCTCTCGAGATTCAACCACTGATAAAGTCTCATAATACTGTGTCTATCTCAAGTGTTCTAGGTGCTTGATTACAAGTTTGTCTTTCTCTCATAGTGTGTGTAGTGAAGCCTTGGCCTACTTTATCAGCCTAACATCGGAGAGCCACAGAGAGGCCTGGACCAACTTACTGCTCCTTTTGCTCACCAGAACACTCAGGCTTCCTGATGATAAGGTAAATATAGAGCTATGGTTAAAAGCAAATAGTAGATGAACCCTTGGAAATTATCAGGAATTCTGTATTTACTTAAATATTGTTATCCTCATCAAAGTTGTTTAGGTGGAATTTGTTCATTTGATAACAAACAGTTGTGCTTTTCATGAGCACATTGAAGAAACACTCATTCACCTTGTGCTATCAACATCAGCTGTTCCTGAAGGGGTTATAGAGGTGCGCTGAAAAAGGCACACAAGACCGAACCAGCTCTTGTCAGGGAAGATCTGTTCATGAGAACCATGCTCACAGACCAGATATTAGAAAACATTAAACAATTGCTAAATTAGTAATGCTGTAGATTAAATGTTGCTTTTGGGTGGAGTCTCAAGTAGGGGTGTGTGATATAGATATATATATATATGATAATATCTTAATTGTTGACAACGTGTGAGTTGATATTACAAAGCACCGTCACTCAATTTGGTTAAAAAAAAAAAAAAAAAAAGCAAAGTAGTCAAAAATGCAGCTTGTGTTCACCTATTCACTGCGTCATATAGCCAGGTTGGCTAGACTACTGTGCATGTGAATTAAGTGCATGCCGAATGCTAACGGCTCAAGCTAGAGCTCTACCTAGAATCATAATACCGAAGTAAAAAAAAAAAAAAATGAGTGAACAAACTTGAGACAAATACAGACACCACCAGCGTTGCAGTCTGCATCTTTAGATTTAATTGCTAGATGTGGTTCAGCTTTGAAAAGATGGGTGTTACTCAAAAGACAGTAATCAGCAGGCTATGTGGAAAATTGTTTGCCGTTAAAGACAACGTGATAACTAACTTATTTCATAATCTGCGAACTAACTGCAATGTAGATGACAAACTTTGGCAGTCGCCTATCCACGACAAGCAGGGTACCAGCACAAAAACACACTCAGTAAAGCTTAACAAACCATTTGATGATTTACCACAAGAAAATTTACGTTTAAATATCCTTAAAAGGTATTTTAATGTTATGCAATTAGTAAGCATAATTAACACCCTTTTAACAAGAGAAAACTAGTACAATATTATACTTTTACAAATATATTGTTGAAGGAGGCAGAGTATTGTCTAATTATAGTTATGGACAAAAAAAAAAAAAATTGATATACCATTTGTGGGGGATTTTGTGGGGGATTTTGTTGGGGGTGGGTCAATATTGCATACCTTTCTCAAGTTTACAGAAAATGCTAGGGTTTTAAACAACACCACCTGGCAGAAATCCACAATAATTTTTTTGGAGGAGGGGATATTTCACACCAAGGCCGAAACAGCATCTTAAATATGAAGCATGGTGGAGGGAGCATCATAATTAAAGGATGGATTTTAAAAATTGTATTATAGTATAGCAGTATGTCAGTGGTCATTCATGTGAAGCTAAATAAACGCTGGAAGATGCCCCAATACCGTGACCCTCTTTAAATTCAATTTACTACTCTGGAATTCAGCCAACAGAAATTAAAACTGGAACGTGTGGATTTTGAAGGAGAAAAATGATAGAAATATTTCACCATAAAAGGTACACTGTGAGAGAAAATTGGAGATGACTGCAGATGGTAACTAGGCAGAGCTTGAGGACCAAAGGCTGGAAGTTTTCACACAAACTCTGACATTGTTTGGCATAGACAGTTTCAGACAAGGTTTTAAAGTAACCGAGGGCTTGATGAAGAAGATAGAGGGAATCGACATTCCAGAAATGTGATCAACAGTGGAGCTTGGCTGGTCAAAATTTCAACTTGGATTTCAGTCAAGGATGTTTATTTTGGTGCCTTCCAGTCAGGTTGGCATCGCATCCAGATACAGTTGGCTGTGTCAGAGTGAGAGGAGGCTGGTCATGGAGTCATTCATTGGCACTGCAACAGTGATTAACCCAGCTCCATGGTGGACTGATATTCAGTATCACATGGCAATATGCTATTGCCACAAATATAGCCACTGATGGCACTGACATGGTATAAAGCCAAAAACCAAAATAAACACCTTTACAGGGGCTATTTTATTTCTGTCTGGGGTTGCACAATGGAGCAAGTGGTTAGAGCGGTCATCGCTCAGCCCAGGAAATCTCTTGTTTAATCCTGACCTTGGACTTTCTCTGTGTGGGGTCTAAGTCCTTCCCTCATCTGTGTGGATTTGCTCCAGATAATTGTTTCCTCCCACATGCGAAGACATGCTTTAGTTCCCACTCGATTTGTAAATGGAAGCCTTAACATGCATTAAATCGTGCTAAAATCTACATTTAAAAACAAAGAAAGAAAGAATTAAAGCAGAAATATTAGCATTTACATTTTTTCTTTGGAATTTTTATGTTTAAAGCTCTCTGAAAGTTACAGATCAAACTGAGTTTTTCGCGTGATGTAACCCTATATATTTTGACCCTTATTTTGACAGTAAAACTGCGCATGTTTACGTCATAATTCGGGGTTTTTTTTGCGGGTAAACTAGATCGTGTCCCAGTTTCCATTGTTCTCGCGACTAGAGGTCTTTACGTTCTGTCTGGCTGAATGTTACGTGCCAAAGGTAAGTTACGTGGCATCTCACATTTGATATGTTTTTTCTTATTGTATCAATGTAAGCTGTATAAAGTAAACAGGTTTTGAATTATTTTAAAAGTAACTTCATTTAGTGCGAACCTTTGTAGTTATTTATGATGTTACACAAATGTCTGTCCTGTTACGTGACAAGTTATTCACTTCTTACATTAAAATAACAATATGATAATGAAGCAGTCAATCCAAAAGTTATCTTTTTTATTGTTATTTATGATGTAGTTGGCTATCAGTTATTACAAATAATAAATTTAGATTAGAAATTTTTTTTTTTTTTTGTGTCCCAATGTCCCCATCATATGACGGAGAGCAAATAATGAGTCATTTATGTAACATTGCTCCTGTCATGAACAGCCATCGATGCTGATGCAACATTAAATAATCAAGCCGACAGTTTCTATCTGTTCATGTTTTTCTCCAGAAGTGCTCAGATCATTTTAGTCCCATCCAGATGCACATGTTAATTGTACAAGTTGACATGTTCTTATGTTGAAAGTAAAGGCGTTTGACTGCTGTAACTTACTGTAGGTTTTATAGTGCACAAGTCCAAGTCAGAGACTTTCCCAAATCTACAGATGGAGGCTTTAAAAGAGTAACTGACCTATTTTATTTGTAGTGACTGTTGAGCAATAAGAAGGGTAGAAATAATAGCCAAATACTGTTGGTGGATTAAAGGGAGATTTCTAATAGCAGTCACATATATAAAGCCTTTCTAATTATTGAATATAAGCATAATATACTGTTCACATTCTGAAAATGACCAGTTGTAACAATCAGTTACATGACACATGTACTGTACTATGCGAAAGTCTTTGGCCACCATTAGATTTGTTGTTTTAGCAATGGTATTATGACCATATGTTACATAATATTGAGAACTGGACCAAAACATTTCTAATGACATTCCTGATTAAGCTTCTTCGGGGTTGTAGAAGAGTCAAGCTGGCATCCTGATGAAACTCCTATCACTCAAGTATAAGAGGAGGTCACACTAAATACTTGCCACTGTCTCCTATAGAAGCTGTTTTTACCTGCTTTTGTTTGTTTTTTAATACCGCATACAAATGTCCTGTATTTTCTGGTTGTATTCTAATAAAAACTGAGAAATAATTATATATGGTCGTTGTACCATGAATAAAACAATGCCATAAATGATCTAATGGTGGCCTTAAACTTTCACTGTACCAACAGAATCATACAGAATACAACCCACTAGAAACTCTTACTCACACCCCATAATGAACTGTCCTTTGTATAATATTGCCTTCGTACAAATCTGATCAGCAGCTAACATAGTAGTGCTGAAGTTCACATGAAAACTGCTGATGTTGGCTTAAGTTTGTTTACCTATTGTCTTGGCTGAAGATCAGACATTATTATGAGGAAGTAATCCTAAAATCCAAGTCTATGTACATGCACTCTTGATTTGAAGGCCAACCCGAACCCACTCATCTCTCACAATAGACATAAGTCCTTTATGCTGCATATTTAAACTTTTCTAAGGGATTTTCAGATGGGGGATTTGACGGAAATGGACCTGAATGGGTTTTTTTTTTTTTTTTGCTTTCTGTGTAGGTAAAGTGCAAAGGTTTGCTAATGACTGTTATTTCCTCCTGCATGATAACTTCAATTTACATATGTGCCTTATCCCATTCAGAGGTATATGGCAAACCACACTCAGCTGATAAGTCAGCATAAAAGTGTGATGACCTTCATGCTTAAAGGTGGATCCCAGATTGAGCAGTAGTTTCTCCTGTCCATAGATCTCATTACTACAGTGGAGATAACAGTCTGTATACTGCCAACCCTCTTATGCCTCTCTGAGAAATCAGTCTGACCTTTTTTAATAGGACATCCTTTCTGGATGAACAAACGAACTATATTTGGACTGGGTTCTTCTGTTCCCCTGAAAGGTTGTCCTATTAAACAGGAATCTGTTTCCTTTGCTACTTTTCCACTACACAGTTAGGAACTGACACAAATGGGAACTAATTTAAGAGACAGTGGATGTGTCTGCATCCTGATTTACACTGTGTAAAGTGTTTGGATTTTCAGTCTTATCGGCTGCAGGATAAACAACTTATATTGGCTACCAGTGGTGTTTCTAGATTACTTGTTGTTCTTGGGTGCACAGAATTTACAGGGGCATAGCTGTACCCCTCTGCTTGCGAATCAGATGTATGGGCATAACTGTGCACAATAAATAAGCTTAATAAAGCAGTAAATGTTCTGAAAGTTGACACTAAAATATGCATTACACTGCCGTGCATGAGAAATAAAGAACAAATTAACACTAACGAATTCATTAATTGCAATTATTAAATAAATGAATTTACCTTTGCTTTAGTGGTCTAATATGTATGTTCATCAAGTTATACAGTTATAAATGGCCAAAACATGTAGCTATGAGCTGTCAGTACATTGTCTGACTTTCTTTTAAATATCTGCACATGTCTATTATTTCATGAGGGGAAAAATGAAAGAAACTGACTTTGACTGAAAGCCACTCAAGTTTTTGAAAAGGTGCTGAGGCAAAATGGGGAATATAGTGCCTGTAATACATTTGAGTGGCATGTACTGTAGTTCAGCTCAGCAGTAAATTGCAGGAAAAATATTTTCTTTTTTACAGTCATCATTTTAGTGGGGCATAGCAGCATGTGGGTCTGATGTGACCTTAGATACAAATATTAGAGAAAAAGCTTGTTGACAAAGGATTTTTTAATCATAAGATTGTAGTGATATTGGGTACAAGACATTCTATAGAAATAATTCCTTGTGGAATATTACTAATAGTGAAAACATGAAACTGTGGCCTAGTGTTTACACAAATAATTAAAAAACGAGTAATTGCTTGTGGAATATGTTAGGATGTGAGTAATACAGTGTTCTCTTGCTACTTCGTGGTTCGTTTATTGCGGACTCGCTGTTTCGCGGATTTTCAAAAAAAATGTAAAATATTCATCGTGGTATTTTTGCACTTTAACAAGGTTTTGCGGTACTCTGTTTAAAGTATTTTGGTAGATGCGTAGTATATGTTACACAGTGTAAATAACCACCTAAAATGTTTATTCATTTGGGTTAATTACCCAATTGATATTTAATATTTAATATTGATGTAAATACTTTCTGATTGTGGCTAACTTCACTTATACGAGAGACTTCACGCCAGCCTATACATTTATGTAAAGGTGGAGT
>JAVSBU010343074.1:0-10491 GCA_033118015.1 Loricariichthys derbyi | reverse complement strand
GACCACGCTAATGCCGAACAGCTGATGAGCCTCAGAATTCGGGCGACGGCGGTCGCGCACAATATGACTCACGCCCAAGAGCATTCTGGGAGTTGGAGTTCGTTTGCTCCTCGGACGTGACAAGACCTGGCTGTCCAGCCAAACTGAGCAATTGTGGGAGAAGATCCTTGGTGAGAGATGTAAAGAAGACCCCAAAGATCACTGTGGCTGAGCTCCAGAGATGCAGTAGGGAGATGGGAGATAGTTCCACAAAGTCAACTATCACTGCAGCCCTCCAGGAATTGGGGCTTTTTCTCCTCAGTGCAAAACATATGAAAGCCCGCATAGTTTTTGCCAAAAAACATATGAAGGACTCCCAGACTATGAGAAATAAGATTCTCTGGTCTGATAAGATGAAGATTGAACTTTTTGGCATTAATTCTAAGCAGTATGTATGGAGAAAACCAGGCACTGCTCATCACTTGCCCAATACAATCCCAACAGTGAAATATGGTGGTGGCAGCATCATGCTATGGGGGTGTTTTTCAGCTGCAGGGACATGACAAGTGGTTGCAATTGAAGGAAAGGTGAATGTGGCCAAGTACAGGGATGTCTTGGAAGAAAACCTCTTCCAGAGTGCTCAGGACCTCAGACTGGGCCGAAGGTTCACCTTCCAACAAGACAGTGACCCTAAACACACAGCAAAAATAACAAAGGAGTGGCTTCGGAACAACTCTGTGACCATTCCTGACCTAAGCCCAATTGAGCATCTCTGGTGAGACCTGAAAATGGCTGTCCACCAACATTCACCATCCAACCTGATGGAACTGGAGAGGATCTGCAAGGAAGAATGGCAGAGGATCCCCAAATACATCATTCCCAAGAAGACTCATGGCTGTACTAGCTCAAAAGGGAGCTTCTACTCAATACTGAGCAAAGGGTTTGAATACTTATGACCATGTGATATTTCAGTTTTTCCTTTTTAATAAATTTGCAAAAATTTCTACATGTCTATTTTTTTTTCTATCATCATCAGGTGCTAAATGTACATTAATAAAAAAAAGAACTTTTTTTTTTTTATTTTAACAAATGCCTGCTATGAAACAAAGAGTGAAACAAAGAGAATATACTAAAAGTATATATGCCAAAAGTATATAGAACCAGCCACTAGGGATCACTATCCAGTGCTTCTTTTGTGTTGGTCCCAAGCCCGGGTAAACGGTGAGGGTTGTGTCTGGAAGGGCATCCGACTAAAACACTTTGCCAAAACTTGCATGCGAGTTCATCTAACCGACATCACCGTTAGTCGATGACCACGAGGAGGGAAACGAGTGAGGAGAGAAGAAGAGAGGAAGAAAGTCAAGAGTGTAGGACTAAGTGTGGCAACTCTGCACTTGCCAGGAAGGGGATGGGGAGGAGGGCCAGGGAGGGGATGTTTGGATGCAGTTGGAGAGGATATGGAGGTGGTTGGTGTGGGGACGGAGGATGCGGAGGACGCGGTGTAATGGAGATGGATGACTCGCTGTGGCGACCCCTGAAAAGGGAAAAGCTGAAAGAAAAAGAATATATGCCAAAAATATATATGAACACCAGTAACACACAAACTGGACATGGGTTCACTGTCCTTTATAGTTAGCATTCATTTACTATAATCCACATCCACAGATAACTAATGACAACCATATAAAGAAGCTTTTGGATTGGGGAACCACAGCAAAACCCTCCCAAATGTCACAAAAAATGCTAAATAATTGTTTTATTGAAAGAAACGCATTTAAATTGACAAATTTTTGAGATTCCACAGGTGTTTAAGGTCCTAAAAAACCTTGATAGCAAATTACATGAATAAACCTTCAATATTCTAGTCCTTATGTTTTCTTAGCAATGAGCCCACAATCTCTACCTCAATACTTGTCGTTAATTAATTCTAGAAGTCAGAACGAGTGTCAAAAATTATGAGTACCTAAACATTTTTCTAATACGGAATAATGTAAATTGAATTAATCTGTTACAGACCCCCAGAAAATCCACAGTATTTAAGGCATTATATCCATGAATTGAGTTGTATCACGTAAGCACTACATACAGTGTGTCTATAAAGTAAAGTGCATATTGTTATATTGTTAGTATGTGCTTTCATGTGTCTTGTCGCCAATGGGGCTCACATTGAATAGATGTAATGTAGATCAAACCTAGACTCCTTTTACAGTGCCTCCTCATTCCATTGAAGTTGGAACGTTGTGTAAAACATTAATAAACACAGAATTCAGTGCTTTGCAAATAATTTTAACTCATATTCACTTGAATACACTACAAAAAACAAGATATGTAATGTTCAAATGGATAAACCTTTTTTTTTCTCTTTTTTTTTTTATTCACTCATTTTGAATTTGATGCCTGCAACACTGTAAAAGTTGGGATAGAGGCAATTTAGGGCTAGTAATAAGATTAAAAAACTAAATAATGATGTGATTTCAAACAGGTGATGTAAACAGATGATATCTTGATTTGGTACAAAAGAAGTATCGGAGAAAGGCCAATACTTTGAAGAGCAGGAGATGGCAATAACAACGGAAATGTGTAAGAAATTTATTGAAATGTTTAAAAACAATGTTCTTCAATGAAAGGATAAGCACATTTCAGTCATAACTTTTGCTGATTTGGTTTGTTTTGCATTACCTTTGGAAAGATCTCATCTTGAATGCATATGTTGCTCTAAAATCTCAGTGTGTTTCTGCATTAATGCTCTCATCACATAAGTGTAAATGACCTTTGCCAAGGGTACTGAAAAAGCCCATACTATAACAGAATCATTTGGATTTGTTGCTAATAACAATCTGGATGGTCCTTTTTGTCTTTGGTCTGGAGAATATGGTGTCTATTTTTTTCCAAAAAAGATCCGGTCCGTCTATGTGATGGTCCATTCTAGATGCGTCTGAGCCCAGAGGGGCTTCCATGGCTCCAGAGCCACAACCTACTCATTGACTGGCAGACCCACTCAATTATGTCTTGGGCACCTAGATGCCAGGAGTCCTGTCTCCTGGCAGCACCCTTGTCGTCACCTGCTGGCAAGGGCGACCCACTCCCCGACCTTGCCACCATTCCCACCTAGTACCAGGATCTGGCGGAGATAGCCAGCAGAGGGCGCAGAGCCTTCCCCCACATCGGACTTATGACTGTGCCACTAATCTTCTCCCGGAGACCTCCCCTCCATGGGGATGCCTTTTTTCCCTTAATCTCTCTGAGTGCTGGGCCATGGAGGGAATACATCCATGATGCCCTAGAGCGAGGGATTATCTGACTCTCCAGGTCTCTGACAGGAGCAGGGAGGGATACTCCATCCATGCATTGACTATCGGGGTTTCAATGCATTGACCATCATGGACTGCTACCCCCCGCTGTTGATGAATTCCACTCCAGGGGCCACCATTTTTACCAAGTTAGACTTGTGTAGCGCCTACAACCTAGTGCACATTAGGCAGGGGAATGAGCAGAAGACCACCTTCCTCACCCTCACCAGGCATTACAAGTATCTTGTGATGCCCTTCGGCCTCATGAATGCACTGGTGGTCTTCCAGAGGTTCATCAATGTTGTGCTGCATGAAGCCCTGGATTGCTACGTCTTCACCTATCTTGACAATATCTTGATCTCCAGCTGTTCCCTTGAGGAGCTTGTGTGGCACATGAGGCAGGTGCTCCAACTTGAAATGGAGCACTACCTCTACGCCAAGCTGGAGAAAAGTGATTTCCACACCACTTCAGTGGCATTCCTTGGCTTCATTGTAGGTAAGGGCTCCATCCACATTGGCCTGGCCAAGGTTGAGGCGGTCTCCAGCTGGCCTCAGCCCATGTCCCTCCAGCAGGTCCAACACTTCTTGGGGTTCGGCAACTTTTTCCAGTGATTATTCTGCAATTTTAACCGATTGGCTGCCCCTCTCATGCCTTTCACTTGGAAGATTGGGGGGGGGTTGGTTCCGTTGGACCTGCCAAGCTCAGGATGCCTTTGAGGTCCTGAAGGAGTAGCTGATGTCCACCCCGGTCCTGCAAGTCCTGGACCCGGGGCTGCCATTCATCGTCGAGGTAGACACTTCTGACATAGCAGTTGGAGTAGTCCTGTCCCAACGGCTGACAGAGGACTTAAAACTCCACCCGTCACATATTTCTTACATCTCCTAACCCAGGCGGAGAGCAATTACCCCGTGGGACACCGAGAGCTCCCAGCCATTAAATTGGCATTAGAGGACTGGAGGCACTTGCTTGAGGGAGCCAAACATCCGTTTGTGGTCTAGACAAACCACAAGAACCTGGCCTACATCCAGGGGGCACTTCGAGTTTACCATCACGTCTGAGCCAGGTTCCCGCAACCTCAAGCCAGACTCGCTGTCTAGGTGCTGGGGGCTCCCGGAGGCCAACACTGTCCCCAGCCACATTATTGTGCCATCTCCCATCCTGGGGGCCCTAATCTAGGAACTGGACCAGGCTATCACCAGGGCCCTCAGGAGGGAGTCCAACCCAGGTAACAGCCCGGGACACAGTTTCGTCACACCCAGTGTCCATGAACAGGCCCTCAAATGAGTCCCTCACGGCAACCCATCCTGGCATAGCATCCATGGTGGCTGGGCATGGATGAGGATGTCAGGGCCTTCGTCATCCAGAGCCAAAATTTCACAACAAACAAGGCCTCCAGGGAGCACCCCACCAGTCTCCTCTACCCTCTCCAGATCCCCAGCTGGCCATGGTCCCATATCTCCCTGGATTTCATTATGGGGCTGCCACCATCCAGTGGAAAGACCGTTATTCTGGTCATAGTGAACAGATTCTCCAAAGCGGTCAAATTTGTTGCCCTGGCCAAATTACCCACAGCCAGGGAGATGGCAGATCTTCTCCTCCATAAACATCATCCGAGTGCATGATTTCCCTCAGGATGTCGTGTTGGACTGTGGTCGACAATTTATGAGCTGATTCTGGGCAGCATTCTGCCAGCTCATTCGGGGCGATGGCCAGCCTCTCGTCAGGCTGCCAGTGCATATTCTCACTGGCCCACTCGAGGGCTGCTTGGGCCCTCCACCAGGCCTCTCAGCAGCATCAGACGTACTGCCCAGCTGATGGCAAAGCCCTGTCATCCAGCGGGGCCATGAATAAAGAGACAGCTGGGAGCGGGCCTTTAAATACAGTGGCATTTGAGCTGTCTCCTGTCGCGACCTTGAACACTATCACTCTGCTTTCTGCATTACTATGTTTTGCATTTTATTTCACTGATTGCTTCGCATAATCCTCCGCTTATTGCGTCGCGTATTACCTCGCTTATTCCTTCACACAATACTGTGCTTATTGCTTCATATTTCACTTTGCTTATTGTGTAATCTATTGCTATGCTCGATGCTTTATTTATCATCATGCTTTTCAGTTCCCATGTGAGCCTCTGCACTCCTGCTCTAGCCTTGCCTTTTTTGGGTAGTGCCTTTCCGTGAGGAGGCTGACTGTACATTAATGAGAAATGAACTTTTTTGATTTTAGCAAATGGCTGCTATAAAACAAAGAGTCTGAATACTACTCCATACTCCCTGAATACACAGACAAAAATAAAAAAAAATAATAATCGGATGAAATATGTGCTATTGTCTATAATAAATGTATTAAGCACTATTGCTTTACTGCTTTACAGCATGCGGTTCTCACTGTTTTCCTCTTTGGTGTGCTGTTATCCCTAACCTTCTTATCACCCATCATTAATTTTTCCCACTAAGAATATATGTAAAAAATAAATAAATAATTTACAGCAGATTTTAACCAAGAACTACAAGATGCTGAGACTGTAAATGTGTCACGACGAGAGGTCTTATTCGTCGTGGCATACGGTTCCCGCTCCGCTGGAGGCGGAAGTAGTGCCCTCTAGCAACGCGGCACCACAGCGCATAGTGATTGGATTCAGCTGTGTCTATGGTATATAAGCCCGCGAAGAAGATCCGAATACGAGCGGCAATGTTGCTGTTTGGCTACCATCAGCACGTCACGTTTATACAGCGCGCCGCTCGTATTCTGGATCTTTGGGGCGGTGCGCTGTGGTGGAACTGTGGATGCACAATATCTGGTAATGTGAGGTTTTGAGACACAGTATTGTAGCTATATGTTAAGAGGCACCTAGCGTGGGAGGCTAGGTGCAGACTGTGTATGCACCTAGCGAGTTAGGCTGGGTGCGGTTTTGTGAGGCACGTCCCGGCCCTTAGCCGGTTATAGGAAAGACGGAGTAGGGGCAGGAGCCCTGAGGTCATGTCAGGCTTTCTCGTAGACAGGGAGGGACAGACCGTGCCCCCCCGGTGCCTGTAGGGTGCCAAGCTCGGTGGACTACTGGCCCGAGATGTCCAGGAGAGGCGTGGCCAGGGGCATCAGCTGGTCGAGTGAGACACCCAGGGGAGGTGTTCCCAGCGGTGCCCGTCCACCGGAGTGCGTCGTCCTCTGGCCTGGGGCTTGCCTGGGGCCCCGCCTCTACAGGGCTGTTTGGGACGTGTCCTCCTGGCCTCGTGCATCCCAGTTCACACCGGTCCTTGGGGGTCAGTCGGTTTAGCTGCTTATGTTCTACGGTTGGTTGGTTTTGTCTTTGGTTTCGTTAATAAAGCACCTTTTATGTTATTCCACTGTTCTGCGTATGGGTCCTTTTGTGTTTAAAGCCCCCGGGGCGTGACAAAATGAACTTGTAATGAGGCATTAGATGGATTATGATGTCTAAAACTCCTGGGATGATCAGTCTCCTTCTGGAATGTTCCAGCAGCCAAAAATCCGAACAGCACTTGTACAGGTACAGTAAGAGCATGAGATCTACTGAACTCTTCTAATACACTGGCAAATCTGTATGATCTCTTAACAGTGCAAGATCAGCCATTGCCACTGGTGAGTAATACACAATTTAAACTCAATGAAACAATCCCCATTCATCAAGTAATCAATCAAGTCTGCCCTGTACAGGGTTATTGGTAATTGTCTTCCAACTGTATAAACACTTTATGCATGCTCAGGACCATGTGTAGATTTTGTTCACACGTAACATTTTGTTCTTTCTGTTTCATTGTGAATCTACTTTCCATTTCTCCATTTTGTAATTTTTACCCTGTTTTATCCCTGGCCAGGGTGTGTGGGTGTTCAGAGTCTATCCTGGAATTTATGTTGATGATCCCTTCTCCAGCCTCTTCTCCTATATAAGGGCAACTCTGTCCACATGATGTCCAACTCTCGTCATTGAGATGGTGGGCTGGTGAACTGCTGCACCACCCAAGAACCCCTATTTCCTCAAGAAAAATAAGCAGTGGTAGACCTCTAGACCCTGTTTGACAGTTTGGAATGCTTAATTTCTTAGATATGGTTTTTTTAAAGACTTTGAATGTATGGCTAGCTTTTAGTGGCCGTAGATAACCTTCAATATAGAACATACCATTTTTATATTTGCAGATTGCATATGCAATGTCAGACAGAAGATATTGACTATTACTCTGAATGTGCCAAAACTGAACAAAGCTAAAACTGACTTTTTCCCCTTTTTCAATAGCACTGCTGTTCAGTTGCCACAATGCATGCTGACTAGATAAAATCGTTTGCAACACTATATAGAAATTGATACAGTTAAATAAATCTGATTCTTTAACTAATGCTATAACTTGGAAGTACTTCTATCTAATCCTAGCATTTTTAAGTAGTACTTAAATTAATATTCAAAGTGGTGAGTCTATTGTTATGCTTTTTGTTAGTTGCATTAGACAGTCAAATGCCCACACCAAACACTACATGCTTATTATCTGCTTATTATCTTTCATTTGACAATTTTTCACATTTTTATCACAGACTATGTCCATTATATCACAGCTTGTTCCACAGTTCTCGATTTATTTCTCAAGTTTCCCTGCATTTCACACAGTAGAGAGCAAACATAACACCGCAGTTATTAATTATTTTCAAGCTGATCTGCATTCCTGTTGATATACAGAATTTACTTGCCTTACAGCAAGTACAGGAGTATGGGCTACACATCCATGGGTCACAGGGAACAGGTTAAGATTCACTGCCATAATATATTTAAGAAATTGTTTATAAATAAATATTTACAGAAAACTGTGATGTTGGATTACAGTTTGTATTTTTCATATAATTTCATAAGAAAATTAGGATAATAATCAGAATATAGAAAAATCTGTTTTATTATGGATTGTCTGAAAAATTAATTACAAAAATCTGAAGTTCATAATCAGGGATTCAATGAGTGTACTGCAGGATGCGAAAAGGTCAGCCACTGGTCACAATGACATTTATGGACTGCTAATTTTGCTTATAAATATGCCTCACTTTGTATGCTCACTCTCTCTCTCTCTCTTTTTCTCTTCCGCTCTCTCCCTCTATCTATCTATATGATTTGATAGGTTATTGATGGCAGAATCCACTTGTTTCAAAAAGTCTTTCTTATAAAATTCTCAATTCCCAGCACTCTGCAATGTGTCTAATAATGTATAAGCAACAGATGGAACATAAAGCAGAGTTGCATGTCAGCGCAGCAAATGCTGACTCCTTGCAGCATGTCCATATGTTCTATATGAAAATAGCAATATAGCCAGAGGAAATGTACAGTTGCCAGAATGGTTTTTGTTTGTTTGCTTTAGTGAATGTGTATGTCTGCGCTATATTAATATCATGTATACGGGGGTTTAATGACATAGAGTTCCATTTCAGTAATACTCATTTGTGTAGGTTACTAGTTTATTAAGTTGCTGGCTTTTGAACAAAAAAATTATATTTACTCTGACTTACATGTAATTCCAGACTGAATGAATCCAATTATATTTCATGTTTTTTTTCTGATCAACTTTATTTCATTTCTTAATAAATATCAATTCCTGAATTTCAGATCTGCTGCACATTCCAAATTTAGAGCTAGGTAAAAAATTAAACGATGATTTCAAACAGGTGATGTCAACAGGTAATTGTAATCATGACTTTTGTGGATGCTGCTTTTGTAAGAGTCTTTGAGGATCTCCAGTTTGTCAACAAATGCATGAGAAAATGATTTAAATGTTTGCAATGTTCCTCAAAGGAAGAATAGTGATTTGCATATTTCTTCCTTTCACAGTGAAGAATATCATTAAACAAGTCAAGTAATCTGAAGGAATTTCAGTCCATAAAGAGTAAGGGCAAAACAATGAATTGAACAGTCGTGATTGTCAGGCGTCAAGCCAGGCGTGATGCCCACACATGCGCGATCGCGCTGCGGGCAGCATTATTAATCAGTCTTGCAGATTGGATTCAGCCATATTTAGCGTTTGAAAAGCGAGTCGCGTGGACCATTAATCGCCGGGTCATCTTCACGGTAAGTTGCGTTTTCTATGTGACATGATCGTTATGATTCGCCGTGGCTCACGCTGCTGATATGGGGCGTTTTAGATGGGGTTAGTAGATGCATGGGTTCCATCTATTTACGCTAGGCACGGCCCGAGACTGGTGCATATATACCGCACTTATGCGAACAAACGGGGATTGCACTCGCAGGTGCCCACACCAGTCTTGCTCTTTTGGCACCAGAGAAGGTGAGGGACGAAGGTATGTACAGTCTGGAGACTGGAGGTAACTGTTAACGGCTTAGTTTTTTCAGTGTAGGGACAGTTAACTGCATCTCTGCATCACCCGGGCCCTCTCAGCATCCCCTGCGCTCCCCATATGGTCATCCAGGCAGTGATGGGCCTAAAGGGTCCACACGGGGATACCGCAGGTTCCCTGTTGCTTCAGGTGGGTCATTGCTTGGGCCTGTCCCTGGAATGCACCCTGCTGGACCTCGCCTGGTTTCCCCTCGTCCTGTGGTTGGCTGGTTTGGGACATTCAGCCCGGTGTGGTTGGTCAGACCGGTCCGCCGGCTGTAAAATCAGTCCCACTTCACCTTGGATGTGTCCTAAGCCATCCCCACATGTCCTAGCCTCGTCGGCCTTTAAGAATTTACCATTTTGGCACTTTTGGTTTCGTTTTTGGGCTTTTGTTACTTTTTTGTTACTTTGCTTCCGTTCCTTTTAGTTTCCTTATTTACGTTAAATAAAGCCTACCTTTATTCATGAAGCTGTCTGCGTATGGGTCCTCCTTTACACTTCGCCCCCCATATCATGACAGTGATCAATGATCCCTCAGATGGTACTTCGTCAAGAACCATTATTCATCAATAGATGAAATAATTGTCACAATGTGGGAGTGAGACCCAAGAGAAGGCAACTGAAGGTAACAAAAAAAAAAAAACAACAACAACATTAGACATAATGAAAAAAGAAGAACAAACGGTCAGAAAAATACATGGCGTGGACACGATTTTACATTTACAGTGCCTCCAAATAGTATTCAACCCCCTGTAGATTTTGCTAATGCAAGAGTGTCACGCCCTGGAGGCTTTGAACATAAAAGACCCATATGCAGGACAGTGGGATAACAGAAAAGGTGCTTTAATAAACCAAAGAGACACACAACATAGAGAAACCAAAGCAAAGACACAGTCAA
>JAVSBU010343073.1:0-17407 GCA_033118015.1 Loricariichthys derbyi | reverse complement strand
CCTTGAGGATTATACGGACATTTGCGGATGAATGAACTTCTGAAGTACGTCAACGCCTACCGTATCACGTTAATCCCATTTTTTTGTCCGCAAGGCGGCAGCAACGCACACTTTTCGGCACTGTGACAGCACCTTTAGGTCTACCTTCATGTTTTTCCTCCCCAAACCTCCTGACATTCATCTTCCAGGCCCTGATTATGTCACTTATCTTGAATCCTCTGATTGGAAGTATGGAGGACCCATCTCCTTCCATTACAAAGTCAGAAGATTAGAAGTCCTGCAATTCTTCTGCTTTCACTTGGCTCTTACATCCATTATGAAACATGAAACCTAACAGATCTTGCACTTGACTGGGGGTTATAAATTCTGGCCCTTGTTCAAAGAACTGTAAGAGAAAGTTCAGATCATTTTCAGGAGATTTAACAAGTTATTTTCCCTACTAGGACATTTGCATCGGGTTCATGTCCAAACAGCTCCAAGCTCCTGAACCTCTCTCTTTCGCTGTATCCTGTTCGTCTCCCAAGAACAAGATGCTCTTGTCCTCATTGTTCACATGTCGGTCAGGGTGGATCAGGTGTAGGTATGAGGCGGTAATGGTGAAACCTGGAGGGCTGAGGAAAGCATAGAGTGCGTAGCATTAATGGTTAAGCCTGAGGGGCGCATAGAGCATGGAGAAAGCCTAAGGCCTGAGGAAAGACAAACAGCATGTGACATTCTAACTGGGAAAGCCAAAAGGTTGAGGAAGCAGTGCTTAGACTGCAATGGCTGCTAATGGCCAGCGGAGGTCAGCAGCACTAAACTTCAGTTGGCAGCTAGCGAAAAGTAGAGCAATGATAGGCAGCTCAGGGCTGCAGAAGCTATTAGTGATTAACAATGGTAGCGGATAACAGCAAGCAATAATAAACAGTGCTTAAGCTGTGGGAGAAGCTAGCAATTAGTGAAGGCAACAGCTAATGGCTTTTAAATAACAAGCACTGCGGAAGACTGCAGAGGCAGCTAGTGATTAGCAATGTTAGCAGCTAATGGCTAGTGAGCGAAAGTGAAAGTAAGTTCTTCCGCTGAGAGTACTGGGCACGCTGATCTCTGCCCCAGCCCTCTAGTGGCAGGCCGCACAGCAGCATGCCTTGTGACAGAACTGCTTTCAAGCTTTCCTTCCTGTGGTCTTCAGCCTCACCTTTGGGAAATCCAATCAGAATTTATAAACCTTCCACAGCAATGCAGTGTTTGCACACATTTCTATACACATGCTCTTTTTATGCTCTCACTTAAAGTATTCACTTATTACCGAGCACTGCTGTACGTTTGATCAAGACTCTTTCATACTCTTAATCCTGTCTCATTCTCCATACTTTCAAGTTGCTTAAATGTACATAATCCAAGTAGAGAAGTGCATTTTCTATTCAGACACCTGAAGTCAGCCAGGTCTTTCTTCTCTGCAACAAAAGACTGAAGTCTCTTTTGCCAAAGGAATAGCGGAGGATGCAGGAACAAAGCTTCTGAAAGACAGAATGTTGTGTTCCAAACTAAGCTCCTACCCTAAGCCCACACACAGTGTCAAGAACCAGTATCACAACCTTGGCCCTTCTCTCGCCTGACACTGATGACAGGTAGGGCTGTGCTGAACATCTGGCGGTCCCTGGACGCAATGCATTATCACACTCCATTATCTCATCCATCAGGGGTGAGGGGGCACCGTACAGCTCTTTGTTTCCCTGACGTCTTGGGACTCATCTTGATCAGGTGAGGAGGTGGAAAAACAAGGCTCACATCCATCCAGTTGTCTGTCAGGTAGAAGCTTCGCTTTTCATCTAGTCAGAGAAACAGTGGAGCACAGTAGCACTCAGACTAATGCATCGCGGCTTCCTTTTGTCCCCTTCTTTTCATGGTGGTTATCAGTGTGACCTAAATGTAGGGGTTTTCAAGGCAAGCCGTTGCTTCCGCTGACAGATATCTTGTGAGGGGAGTGCTGTTCAGTGAAGGAAATCACTTTGTCTCCAAGACTCCTGCTAGCACACTTTTTGTGCTGTTTATTCAAAGCATCCACAACTCAAGATTCAGCAACATCACTGAATAAGGGCTACTGATAAAGGAGAAAGTTAACTAAAGACATACCTATAAATTAGTGATGATTTAGAGGGTAAATCTGCATAGTTGTCTCAAAGTTTGTTGCTACCTGGAATTACAGCTCATAATAGAATAACTGCTTTTGTGCATTGACATCTGAATGGTAGTAGAGTGTGTTCTAACTCCAGCAGTGTTCAGCCTCTCATTTTAAGCAGACTGACTATAAATACAAGCCAATGCAAGGTCTTCTGGCCTCGTTTGCATTCTAGCCTCTTCCTTCATGTTTAATCAGAGGATATGAATAAGTTTTAAGTGTAAGCACGACTTCCTCAGACAATTCTGTGTCTTCACAGACTTCGGTGTCCAGGCCCAGAACGTTTCTCAAACACTCGCCATAATTCTCGACAAGGCTAATAAACACCACCCACAGTTCTGTAAATAGTATCCTGTAAAGAGCTTTCCATTTTTCCAGTCGCATTTAATGCAAACTTGACCTTGACTCTGACCTGGCAGGCCAACAGGGATGAGCATTTAGACAATAGATAAGATTTATGAACCACTTGAGCTCACTTTTCACCCCCTGTAGAAAGGTCAGGTGGGTTGACAGAGGCAATAAAAAGTAACAAACGTGAGCCAGATCATCATTGATCCAGGCTGTTACGCCACCTCTTGAGCTGAACGGAGAACCGCTGACGTCCAGGCACATCGGACATGATTGCTGACATTTACAGAGCTATTCCTTCCTCCTGCATGGGCCGTCCAAGAAGACGAGGACCTGATGTTATTAACTTTCAGTGCTGGAGTGAAAATGGAGGCTTTGTAATGGGACTGACATGTGACTTCCTACTGTCTGAGCCACAGTTATGGCTGCATGTAGAAACATTGCATTAAATCTAAATGCATGTACTTACAGTGGTGCTTGAAAGTTTGTGAACCCTTTTGAAATTTCTATACTTCTGCATAAATATGACCTAAAACATCATCGGATTTTCACACAAGTCCTAAAAGTGGATGAAGAGAACCCAGTTAAACGAATGAGACAAATATTATAAGTGGTCATTTATTTATTTATTGAGGAAAATGATCCAATATTAGTGAGTGGCAAAAGTATGTGAACCTTTGCTTTCAGCATCTGGTGTGACCCCCCATGAGCAGTAATAACTGTAACTAAACATTTCTGGTAACTGTTGATCAGTCTTGCACACTGGCTTGGAGGAATTTTATCTCATTCCTCCATACAGAACAGCTTCAACTTTGGGATATTGGTGGGTTTCCTCATATTAACTGCTCACTTCAGGTCCTTCAACAACATTTCCATTGGATTAAGGTCAGGACTTTGACTTGGCCATCTCAAACATGAACTTTATTCTTCTTTAACCATTCTTTGGTAGAATGACTTGTGTGGTTTGGGTCGTTGCCTTGCTGCATGACCCACCTTCTCTTGAGATTCAGTTCGTGGACTGATGTTTTGACATTTTCCTTTAGAATTCTCTGATATAATTGAGAATTCATTGTCCCATCAATGATGGCAAGCCGTCATGGCCCAGATACAGCAAAATAGGCTGAAATCATGATATTACCAACACCATGTTTCACAGATGTCATAAGGTTCTTATGCTGGAATGTAGTGCTTTCCGTCTTCCAAACATAATGCTTTTCTTTTAATCCAAAAAGTTCTATTTTGGTCTCATCAATCCATAACATATTCTGGCATTCTGGCTTGTCCACATAATCTTTAGCAAACTGCAGATGAGCAGCAATGGTCTTTTTTGGAGAGCAGTGGCTTTGTCCTTGCAACCTTGCCATGTACACCATTGTGGTTCAGTGTTCTTCAGATGGTGGACTCATGAGCATAAACATTAGCCAATGTGAGAGAGGCCTTCAGTTGCTTAGAAATTACGTCGGGGTCCTTTGTGACCCCGCCCATTATTACACAACTTGATCTTGGAGTGATATTTGTTGGTCAACCTGGGGAGGGTAACAATGGTTTTGAATTTCCTCCATTTGTACACAATCTGTCTGAATGTGAATTGCTGGAGTCCAACTTCTTCAGAGATTATTTCGTAACCTTTTACATCTTGATGAGCATCAACAACTCTTTTTCTGAGGTCCGTGAAAATCTGATGACGTTTTAGGCCATACTGTATTTATGCAGAAATATACAAAATTCTAAAGGGTTCACAAACTCTCTTTTAGGCCATACTGTATTTATGCAGAAATATACAAAATTCTAAAGGGTTCACAAACTCTCAAGCATCATTTTAAATCATCATAATGAGACCGCTGTTAGCTAATCCCGACCCTCACCAGCAGCAATGTTTACTTCCCCTCAATCTTTCTGCAACAACTATATGGCATATGACTGGCAGGTCGATCTAAACTTGGGGATTATCAGCATGCAGCCAATTATTAAGCAGTGCTCCTCTCATCCAAAGACCTGGCTCCCCTTGAACCCTAATTAAGGAAAGCAGACAGACAAAAGGAACGTGATGCTCATGCACTGAGGTTTTCAGGGACCTCACCTCCTATCCTAAGCAGTTCTCCTGCAGGTTCATCACAAATCTGCGGCGACCTTTCTGCTCCCTTTCTTTCTGTTAATTAAAGGGCAGGATAGAAAAATGACTCGAGTACATGGGAGACTGCAGCGGAAGGTGCGTATTACCAGATGGGGAATCGGTTGTTTACCGTGTCTTGTGTGACACTTACATGCTGCTCTTCTTGTGCCTAGAGACTTAATGCTGGCATCTGGACATATTATACATAGTAAATCCAACCGAGAGTTGTTTTAATTTCACAAATTAAAGGCGGGAAACTGGATCTTCAGCCATTCTGCTCTGTTCTGGTCTTTGGGTTTTCAGGTCTAGGTTTATTCCATATTTCCTGTTTGCACAACTTTCTGACCTACGTCAATGAATAGAAGATGCCCCCGTTGACACTATTGGCCTACCCAATTTGTTGCCAGGCGATGAGTTACTTATTATCAAACATTCTTGTCATTGACAGGGTAACCTTGTTGGGACTTCTGAGACTCTAATTATCAGTCACATGACAGCAGTCTCATAGGTGACGTGAGAAATAATCAAGTGCAGACTTTCAGAGACTGGTGCCTATCCTCGTACCTGGAGAACACTGGGCACAATGGTAGCATGGCAGTGAGCTCTCACAGGGCCAGAAAGGCACGATCAGCCAACCTAAACCACATTTAAATGCGTTCTGTTATTCCGTGTGCTAAAATGTTATTTAAAGTCCAGCACTAATCGCATTGGCCTTCAACAATTCTGTTCTCTGCCTGCCTCCACCATCCCTCAGCCAAGGAACTGTAGCATGCATTCAGTTTATCACCTTGATTTCTGCAGCACGGTTCAATTCAGTAAATCCCCAAAGATGAGAGGAGGAATGCTGTGCTGTAATAAACAGCACAAAGACATTTTTTTAAGTTACAGAACAGGAAAAATAAATTAAGTGCTTTCTTGTGCGAATAATTAGCGATGCTATGGACTGGTGGAATGAGGAAGGAAAACTAAAATAGTCTCTGTTAGTTCACTGTTAGCACGGCTGAGGATTAGATGTTTTCTCAATAACAGAATGAGTCACTCTGGTGGACATCCATGTCGTGTGATGGGGATTCTGAAACGCTTCATAACTTGCTGATTTATTCTGGGATGGAAGTAGGTCAGTGATGTTTATCTGCATTTCTAATGGTTTTAAATCTTAAAACAAAGGCTTAAAGCCACATTTGTTGTTTGTAGTTGACATAACACAGAACAGTTCTTGATAAAGCCAACTCTTGACCTGTTCGTCTATCCTCTTTAAGTACATGTATTTATACATTTTGCATGAATTCATCCGATTAATGAATCTAAACTCATGCTCACTATAAAATCATATCATAGAATCTCTCTCTTGGAGATAATGTTAGTAAAACTGACAATAGACGGAGGGTTCAGCTAAAATACCACTAAGCAATCAACATATTTTTTCTCCTTTAGCAGTTCCTAAACATTAGCTATGCTTTTGTTTTCTGCTTTTATTTTCCTTGTGTGCCTTAATAAATGAATATGCTCGAGCTTTAGTCAGTGAGAACTCATTAGGAAGCATAATCAGTCACAGCACACTGGCACTCAGCCATTTCAGAGAAAGAAGGGATAAAACTAGAGTCTCTATCACGATTCAGCCTTGTTTGCATGCTGATATTAATGTTCTGGCTGTAAGTACTGCCTAAACACCATTACCTCACTGTCATTTTGTTCAATTCAAAATGTACACTTATACTGAGGCTAATGGACACCAGGGCCTGAATCGAAATCAGCGTCAAGTGCTAGAGGCTAGCTGTTGACACACAGAGAAGCTAAACACTCTTGGAGGAGTTGACTTGTCTATTCAGGATGAGAATGCAGTCATGTTCCAAAATCTACCTGACACTTTGAGGAAGATCCTCACCATATACTTTTCCATTTATGAAGCACTGCTCTAGTTGAACTAAAGTTTCTGCTCTGTCCACCAGCAAAGTTTCGGTCTGTGCTGCGCCCTCACCCTAAAGTCCTGTTTACACATAGACGGTAAGAGCTCCCTGAAGCATCCCGGAAGAGTTTTTGGCTCCTCCGGGTCATCTTAGGGATCAAATGCAGTTGTTAACGCTGGCGCCAGGGGGCCTGGCTTAGTTCTGACTTCACAGGGAATCATCGAAAAAAATTATTCAACATGTTAAATAATTCCGGGAACGCTCCCGGAGAATTTGCGTGATGACAGAGACAACGCGAACAACGGCATTTGATACATTTTAATTGCCGTTTCATCCTTTCCCTTCCTGTAGTGCCGCAGTTTACGCCGCTGTTATTCGGCAGCCTGCACTGTATCCCTAATTACCGACATATAGAATGGTGATAGAGCCCTCACCAGTGTACACAACAGCGTTTTAACTGGCGACAGAGGCGGTCAAAACGGCAGCGCTAGCGGATAGTACGTCGTTCTATACGCCACCATCCGGTTAAAACGGCGTTACAAACGGCCGATAGGCGGCGGTCAGTATAAAAACGCTAGCAAACTGCATGCAGGCCTGACTCATGGCCAGAAGATGACACAGCTCCAGACAATCTTCAGACATCACCAAAGAAGCTCCAGATATCATCAGAGAAGCTCCAGTATTTTTGTTCAGTTTTCTTGGTCAAAGAATTCCATGATGCTCCTTACAGCTTTGCTAGCAACTCCAGAATGATTAAAATGTCTGCAGAACCAGCCTTTTATACTGTATACTCTAGGAGTAACACAGGATTTACCCTGTTTGCCTGGATAAAAACTTGGGTATTAACCAGCGGTATACAGGGCTTTATCGGTGGTACACAGGGCGTTATCGGCGGCAGCAGAACACCACTGTTCTCACCTGTGTCTTAACCTGCAGTTGTAAGTGACAGAACTGGGTATTAACCCCCGTTGCCTGATGTGTGCCGGATGCTACCTCGTCAAAACATCGCTTTATTCAGCGGATTTAGCAGCATTTTATCGACCTTTTTTCGGATAGTACAGCGGTCAAAACGCTGGCCAATTTGCATAAAGTGCTCCACCCCTTTTTCCACCATGAAAACAGCCGGAACTACCACGAACTTCGGTCTACGTACTACCCGCTGAGTAAACCGTCTATGTGTAAACGGGGCTTTATGCTTTAGGTTTATACCGATGAGGTTCCTCTAGTAGGTCTTGCTTTGTTTTTCTCAGTTTATTGTCAGTACAGCAGGGAGGCAATATATGAATTACTTCTGTCGAACCCCACACCTCCACACGCCTCCTTATAACTCCAAGGCCCAAATACATAATGTAAACATCAAATGCTAGGCAATTGAGTTCTTTTCTCCGAGAGTCGGCGCTGGGATGAGATTGGTATTTCACCCAGAGCCCCAAGGCCACACTGATACATCACTTCACCTGTCACTCCTTTAGAGGAGCGCTTCTCACACCAGCTGAATGCAAATTCTGACAAAAATGAGTTAAAGCCAAAGTGATGTATACTGTCAGAAACAGCTCCAGCCTGCAGAACATTTTCCAAACACTTTCGATTCTTAGGACGTTCCATCTATCTGAAATTAGTTTGACACCAAATTTCCAAGCAACACATCCAAAAAATTAAGGGACCAACATCTGTGCATGAAAGGCAGCTATTTGCACTGCAGTATCTGATGAATTCCAGCACACACTCACCTGATTCTAGTTAATGACCCACTGATTAGGGATCACCTGAACCTGATTTACTGAGAGAAAAGAGGAAAAGACATGAAAGATGGGATTAAAATATCGATTGTGGAGCTTTCCCAAGTTATAATGTTAGTTATATTAGAATTAAAAAATTAACAAACTTTTCTTTATTTTTTTAATATTGTAAATTGAGGTTTGAACACACAGCATCCAAAGTCAGATTTATTACTGTATTTATATTGAGCATTGTCTCAAAGCAGGTTTATAATCTAATATCTTCCATTATCTAGGCCCAAACTGAGCCTAGGGTGACACTGGAAAGGAAAAACTCCCAAAAAGGAAGAAACCTTGGAAGGTTACTTAGACCAGTTTAATTTTGAATAAATATAAATGGGTTGTCTTTGCTTCTTTAGGAATTTGTCAATAATTTATAGAATAAAACACATTTTTCACATAAACCCAAACACCTACAGAGCCTACAAATATTAAAACCAGAGAAACTGAGCTGCATTATAAGAATTTAAAGTCAGAAACTCTTTCTCACAGGACTAATTGTAGTAGCTGCCATTGTTTGCAATTTAGCTAAGCATTTAACACCAAGGTGTTTTCTCTAACACCTTATACTGCATTGACAAGAGACTTTTAACCAGACTAATTTCCTTAATTTTCATACAGAGTCATGCTGATAACTATTACTGACTCCAACCTTATGCCTCAATCTCACATAGCACTATCTTGCTGTGGCTGTCGTGGGTCAAAAAACCTCGAAATCTACAACAAAAATCAAGACAAAAGGGAACAGAGAATAGTATGCAAATTATCCTACCGTTAAACCTCGCCAGGTCCCGTATACATTCGAGAGTGTCGTGATTGTACGGTGAATCCCATGCCAAGCTTCGTTAAAAAGTCGGTGAAAACTTGCTAAAGATGCTAAAGATGTCATCTCCACTGTTTTCACTATGTTCAGCTCCAGGTTGTTCTGGTTGCTACAGAGGACCACCTGCTCAACAACCCTTCTGTAAGCAGACTCATCACCATCCCTGATGAGACCAATGATTGTCATATCATCTGCAAACTTCAGGATTTGGATTACCGAGCAGCACTGGCATGCCACAATGCGCATTTGCAAGGCACGGCAGCTTCGGAGGCTAGATCTCCTGCCATTCCACACTCTGCCAGCCCCCTACTGGTGAGATGGGGAAAATTGGCTTTACATTTATGGCATTTTAGCAGACGCTTTTCTTCAGAGCGACTTACAATTTATGCAGTCTTACAATCCAAACAATTGTGGGTTAAGGGACTTGTTCAATGATCCAACAGTGGCAGCTTGACAGAGCTGGGATTTGAACCATAATTTGAACCATTTGAAACCATTTAATTCCATTGAACCATTTCATTTGAACCATTTTTGTCCAAAGTCCAACACCTTAACCACTAGGCCACCACAGTCCCAGGGTGGCCACCCACAGTCACAGGGCTGCTGAACTCATATTCTGGTCTTGCTGATTTATTTTATCGCAGGTGTTGTGATAAAATTATTTTCCACCATCTGATTCACACAACTCCACTGTAACTGAGAGTGGAATATGGTTATAAAAGTTACACCCATGTAACCATGGCAGCTGTTGGCTTTCACACACAATTGACTAAACTTACTTTATAATAAAAATGCTGTAAGTTGATGTTAGGATTGCCACTGCTCAGCAACCAGGAGGCATTATGTTGCAAATTTTATACCTTTGAGCTTGACGTTTCCAACCTGCTTATTTAAATATTGAGTTGTGGTGTTTTATTTGCTGCGCCATCCCTGTGCCTAGATGTGCCATAAACACAAGAATTTGCAGTCCTGTTCGTACATGATAGCAGACGGCATGCTGTATCCACAATAGTGCATTTTCCACTGATTATTTCGGGGGGGGCAGGTGTACCATAAAGCCGAGCGGAAATGGAGCTGCGTCTCTCAGGGAGAGCTACAGCGAGGTTGTGAGAATGGGTTTCGCTCTTCCTCTCCAGAACGAAATGCCTCTGAGCCTCCTGAGGATCTGCAACAATACCTGAGCCGTATCTGAGTGAAGTACAGCAGCCAGAGCCAAGCCTTTTACCCCACAGGACAGAAGTGTAAATGGATCAGTGTGTGGTAAGACACTGCTCTAAATGCACTCAGCACTTTCTCATTTCGTACTACAAGATTTGAAACAGCCAGACTCTTCTGACGGGTGTGATCATGATAAGGGGTTGAAATGACTGGAATATTTGAATTTTTAAACTATAAAATACCATTTTTGTGGTTATCATTAGTAGTGCATTGGACTTTGAGCTTTGAGGGCCTCTGGTGGAACTTTTATCTATGCAGCCTTGAATTGTGATGTGTCCAGTCACACTAGATAAATACTTTCACTATTTTTTTTCAGGAGAAATCAACCAACCAAGCCTTAATGCCGATGACTATGAATTATTGTATTCTCTTTATTACCACCTTTCTCTTATTCTCAGCAACATGGACCAAAAATAAACCCACGACCAGGTTTGCCTCATCACCAAAGCAGGCGGAACACTCTGTTTTCTCTGCAGTCCCTCAGGAATTGTCATCCTCCACCCATAATCCAGTGTCAGAACCGAGATAATACTAAAATAAAAACACTACAAAAACAGCAGGCAGTCTATGTGACGTTTAAGGATTAAAACAGCTCCTCGTTGCTCCCGTCCCTTTGCTCTTTGATTAATGGAGTTGTGGTGATATCTTGGTAAACGGAGTTTCTGTTTGGATTTGATGCCAAACTTAGACGCCAACCTGTGCTCCCTTCTCTGTAGGTGCGAACTGTTGTCTTGCCAATAAACAGGAGTGACAGCTGGTCCTGTCCCCATGTACTGTAGTAAGCACCGAAAACCATCGAAGTCCTACAGTTCTGCCTGGAGTAAATAAGGTTGTATCCTCTCATTTGTCTCATAATGAGGCACAGAATTAGACCCGGGTTAATTGGGAACTCTTTAAGCAAGATTGGGACACATCAGCTTTAATCAACACCGTACAGGAGTCGAGGCAAGAGCAGATTAGATAGCATCAGTAACTACTAGAGTATGGATTATTTCCATCAGATATAGAGGTTTAATCATTCAGCATGGTTTCACGTTTTACTTAGTTCCACTGAAGTGAAGTAGCTCTTAACCCATTTATCTGGCACAGACTACAACCACTGGATGCTCACAATAAGGTGTTGTTTTATTATCTTCTTTGTGAATATATAAAGCACACAAATCCTAATAGTGCCGAGGAACAAGCATTACAAGACCTGCTTTATTCAAGATTTCTTCTATTTTTTATCATTGTCCAACAAAACAAGACTCTTGGGATTCACAGATATTGAGAGAGAAAGTAAGGAGAGCACATAAAGACTGCTCTTATGGACATTTTACTTCTCCAAATGAACATCAGTTTAAGTAATTAACTCCCTATACTATCTGTCTGAGCCACGCTGATTATATGTGATCAGAAGTCCAATTAAATGCACCCTCGTTAGTGCGGAACGTTACAGAGATACATGAGATGATTCCATCCTTCAGAAAGCTCTTGCTGTAACCCTGTGGCAGATGATCAACAGAACCCAATGCCAGCGGACATCAGCTCAGAGTTAGGCGGAGAGCCACAATCTGTTCTCTCCACTTACAAATCAAGTCAGCACTACATTAATGCATCTTCCATTTGGTCAGGATTATCACGGGGTGTGCTGGTGCCAAGCAAGGAAGGATCCAAAGCTCTGGGGATTCTCTCTGAGGGATGGAATGAGAGCCTAACAGATTGGTGAGGAAAAGGAAACTTAAATAGCCTGAGCTGATGGGTTTCCCCTCTTCAGCAAAACTTTTATCCCATTAACTGTTTAGATTGAGTCACTCTGAATAAGGGTTTCTGCTAAAAGCAGTCAAGCTACCTTCCTGGGCCTCCATGCCCATTTCTGATGGACCTTTCTACCTGGATTAAAATCTTAATATCTCTGGTGGAATGCAATAATAAGAGTTTGCACTCAAGAGGGTCTAAGAAAGCTGGAAACATTGTTAGTACCAAAAGCAAACCTTGTTAATTTCCATTCCTCCTTCTGAGATGATCTTGTCTTACATTGTCATGATTTTCCCATCATGACATTAGAGTGAAGCACAGGCACGTGTAATGCTGGGGTGGTTGTGATTAATTCTAACTAACCGTTCCTCACTAAGCTCCAAATGATAAAACAGGCATGACCTTAATGGAATTTCCTCCAAGCTTCCATAACATATTCATATTGTTATGAGATGGGGACAAGATGGAAATGCCCCCATGCCCCAGCCTATAGGGTACGCTCACATCCTGGGGAAGCCACTGCCTGGACCTTTTAGGTGTGGCCGGTGCCGGCGTGGCCACATCGGGGAGCATCTCCTTCGCTGCTGCCGTGTGGTTTCCCTCTACCCAGGCCATACCAACACGACCAGGCAGGGCTCCAGGACGGGACCAGAGGGGGGGCCGTACGATGCCGAGGGATGAACCTGTCCCTACTCTATCTGCCCAAAAGGGCCTACCTTACCTCTGGTCTCCTGACCATACTCCACCCTCCCTCTACGAAGGAAGGGTGGTACCTTCGTCCCTAAATCCCTCTGAGCATCAGTGATGGAGAGGCTGGTGTGCTCATATCAGTTTTCCCGTAAACCCGAATGTGGGCGGGAAACGCACACCAGCCCGGATGTGCCTTGCACCGGCAGAAAGATCTGCAAGAGAAGAACAGAGAAATATGTTATTAGTGCGCCTCTAGCCTTGCTGCTGCATGCCGCACACCAGCTGGGAAGCGAGCTCGGAGCGGCAGCAATGTGCGATCCGTACTTATAGCTCGCTACAATGCCAGTTTGCCAACTCCGACTCGCTTCCGCCTATTGAAGCTTGAAGGCAGCTGATGTCAATTAGATGTGCATCAGCTCTGCGCCGCCAGATGGCAATAAAGCCCCAGTGAATACCGCGCAGCTGCCCTTGCGAACCCAAAGAAAAGGCTGCTTCCAGGCACAGAAGCAGCCAGACCCGTTACACATATTCCATTATTTACTTCTATATTTCTTCAGAGCTAATAAAGGCGCCTGTGGCCAGTTAAGATAAAAGGCTGCCGTGCTGTCACGCTTAAGATTAGACAAGACAATCTTTATTTAATGAGCAATAACCAAAGTTCACAACTTCCAGCTAATTATAGGACTCATTTGACTTTGTGATGTCTTTGGTTATTAGGTACGGGGATTAGCCTGAAGGCATCAAGCGTCCTTGTTCTGCAAACACAAGTTTGCACTTTTTGTACCAGACGAGTGCTGTGTATTAAAGTCTGCAACATTATAATAATCAGTTACTGCTGTGAGTTCTCACTCTGCACGACTTTAATCACTCTTATGAGTCTTCGGACCCTATCCCTGGAACTCACAGCACCTGGGTGAACAACCTAAGCAGAGTACCAGTCCATCAGGGGATGATCCACAGTCCACCTTACCCTCCCATAGCCAACACAGGGAGCAGGCAGTGCCAGGACCTGAATCCGTGCCACTGCAGTCATGAGATAGAATGTTATACTGCTATACCTGCCAAAGACCACAAAAATTACATACCTGTACATGTATATTCAAATGTTTATATACTATAAATACTTACCATAATAAATTACGCATAAAAATCAGATATAAAAAATTAGATAAATTACTTATAGAATAAAATGTTTTTTTAAATTAAATATTAATGACTAATAAATGTTTTGCATATTTACAGTACTCAACAATTATAATTATTTCTGAGGATCTTTATTCGAATACAAAAAGAAAATACTGAAAAATTGGTATGTAATGTTAAAAGAAACAAATAAATCAGAAAAAAGAGCTTCTTTTGGCTATACTGATGAATATTCAGCTCCTTATTATGAACCTTCTTTTTGAACGGGTAGCTGTCAATAAAGTACTTTTTCAGAAATAAAAGAGGGTGAAGAGGCTAAGATGTGCCAAAGCCCACAAAGATTGGAATGAAGATCAGTGGAGAAAAAGGATTATGGAGTCACAAATCTTGGCCTAAGACTTTTGCACAGTACTGTAGTTTTTATGCAAAAACCACCTTCCAAACCAAAGGCTTTGTAAAATCATGTTAGATATTTCCAGCTCCTGTTGTTCAGACCTTATTTAGCTGCACAGGCTCTGAGAAAGCTTTATCCCAAATATATTGCATACGCAACATCTCGGTGTAGGGCAACAAATATCTACAAACTACATCGGTGTGAGCAAAACAAATTATGTGATGCAGTATTTCATGGTTTAAAACTTACATAAAGCATTGGGTAGCTAGATTATCAGACTTTGCTCAAATTTCAGGACCATCTAGGGACTCGCTTGTGCAGTGAGGGGTCAGGGCATTCAGATGGCATGGGTTAGAGTATGGTTCCTCAAACAGAGACATTCTGCCTGATTATGCTGATGAAACATTAATATACGGATGCTCCATCACTGATGGGTCACACGAGAGGGTCATAGTCCCTGCTATAGTTTCACACCATGATAGTGGGAAGCTGTCAATACATGAAACGGTAGGGAATAGAACCGGTGAAACAACCCTGAAATCCATATGTGCACTATGGCGTGGCTGTGTTGCACACTAATGGGCCCCAGCTGGCTTCAGGAGGATATAACCCGCAAGTTGGAGCGAAGCTAGTGTGGCATCATTATATCTACCTCTTCATGCTAGGAACCAGATGCCATTCGGCATGCCACCCAGAGCTGAGCCCCAAAGCATCCAGCAACAAGATTAATTTCAGACGCGAAGCACGTCTGGGACTGGTGTGCTCCACCCCTTTTGCCGTTATGCCGATTTTAGAAAGCATAGCAAGGTGGACGCATCAGTACTGCTCATAGGCAATCCGAGGAAGATAGAGACAAGTGGTAGCCCCTCCACTGAAGAGGGGGGTAATGTAAAGCCAGGAGGCTTCAGGTATACATAGGGACTAGGGAACATGCACTTCCCTCTGTGTTGTTGCCCATCCCTGGACTCATGGGAGGAAGCTCACAACAAGTGGAGTAACTACAGACTGGGGGTCTGCCTAGGGCCCATTCCCCTGCACCTCCCTGCCGTACCTAGCTTCCCTCGTTCCCTGCATGGTTGGTTGGTGTGGTACACCAGCAGTATAAGTGGTTTCGTGCTATTTGGGGAATGAGCTACATGGTTGGCTGGGCAATTTCATGGGTCCATGAAAACAAATTCACTGATCTCCGGATGTACCCTCATTAACCCCGTGAACCCTAACCTTCACTGGTTCTGGGGGTTTGCCAATTGTTTTGCCCTTTATTTTCTTTTATATTATTTCCAATGTCATTTTTTGAGTTAGTGTTACCCTCAGTTCCCTTATTATGAGTTCAATAAATCTATCGTTATTCATGAAGCTGTCTGCACTTGGCTCCTCCTTTCTACCTCAGCTCTGCATCAAAACGGAGAGGAGTCGAGATTTTAGACAGGATTCGATTAGGAAATCACCAGCTACTCACCAGAAATGTGGACTGGAAGAAGAGTCAGAGAGTCACAACCAGATGGTTCTGGTGGATCATAATGGCTCCAAACATTACCAAGATGAGCTATAATACATTTGAAATGTCTGATGGATAAAGGTCAAACCACTTTTATTCATAATTAATAAAGCACTTGTTACTTATTTATAGCCTGTATATGGAAATGTTTGTGGATGTAGAAAACTAATATCCAAGAAGCAGGATTAATAATGAGCCTTCACTTTTCTGAGACTAGATTTCAGAATATAAACATAATTTATTCAAAGGTAAGGACAGAAAGCTTTCCATTCTGCTTTTCCGTTCATGTGAAGCTATTGGCTATTCTGCTTTTTCAGTTTGGGTTCTCAGCTTCTAACTGTTGTGATCTGCAGTGAGATGAGGCTCACCATTCAATGGAACTAACAAAGCAGAGGCTACGAGAGGCCGGCAGTGCACGGGGAGGACGATTCAGCCCTGGCAAACAATCTATGCTCACATTTGATATAACGACAGGACGCGCAATAAATTTTACATCAGGCCATATATTGGAGTGTTGATGGTGCTCATCAGAGGCACCTCATCTGAATATACATGCTCACCCAGGCTCCATTTTACAGAGCTGAAGAGCTGAGGGGGAATTAAATATGCCTGAGAGCGCAATTCTACCTCTGCCACAAAGGTATGTGGAGAATAAAATGAATGAGGTATTCTCAAGCTAAACACCACTTTGCCTGCCAATTATGGCTGATGGAGAAGAAGAACTACAGCAAAGTCCTGAACGTCAGATAACTGAGGACGTGTCTGATCACATAGCAAGATATCTTACATTCATTACAGGGAGAGAGAAATCAAACTGACAAATGATTGACATCATGGGTTCTTCCATCGTTCCCTCAGTTATAACCACTACATTTTTTTTTTTATTCTGGCTTAATAAGATAATCCTCAGATGTCTTTGTTTGGGAAAATGTTAGCTGCTATCAAAAGCGATCCCAGACACCTCCAAAACATAAGACATGCCAGTGATGTTGCTTTGAGCCAATAAACAGAGCGGTTGTGTAACCACTCGGCATGGAGCATTTAACGTTGAACCTTGCACAAGAGCCTGGCGTCTCATGAATTGTCCCACCAAAAAACATGAGCGTTCGGCATCACATTTGCGTATTTGGCAGGCTGCATCGCATGTATCCGTCCTTCAGCATCTCGATACTGCCAAGGCTGCCTTTGTTCTCCTCTCTTGCAGAAAAGAGGTTTATTTTTCAGAGCTGAGCTTCCTGAGGCACAGGTTTCAATGGCCTCATCAACTGTTCCTCACACTTTGAGATAAAAGCTCGGCGTGGTTTGGTTTCGGCCCGTGGTGTTTTGGCCGATTGTGGTCTATGCGAGCCCTGGATCTAAAACATGTTTCTACTAGGAACCTGTTACTATAACTGATCCTAATATCTAAAGCCAATTTTATCCAGACACAATCAAAACCATTTCTATTTACAGAATTTATCAGACGTGCTTTGAACAGCTTAAGCTTAAAAGACCCGACTCTAGAGCTTTAACCGCTGAGCTTCCACACACACACACACACACACACACACACACATACACACACACACACACACACACACACACACACACACACACACAC
>JAVSBU010343053.1:0-10492 GCA_033118015.1 Loricariichthys derbyi | reverse complement strand
AATGGATTTATGGAGGAGGAATGAACTGAAAAAGTGAGTGTATTGTTTTTTATTTTATCTTACAACTGAACAATGTTCAATAAATTTTGTACTAGTTTTCTGTCATTCAGGCATGAATTAGATGTATATAAGACACTTTTTAAATACCCTATTATATTTCTTTAGACCTCAGCAATTAAAGCAGATGTTGATAGAATGGATGTTAAGCGGTGAAACCTGTTCCCCAAAATTAGGTGCTTTGGTTATGGAGATGTCTAATATGCAATAACACCACCCAAGCAACGCCTACCCAGTACTGTGATGGACTCGGGTCCCTGAACTGGAAAAATCGAGGTGAAAACTGTCAGGGTAACTAATGATTAAATAGTGATTGCAATAAATTAATAAAACAACTAATCTGTATCCTAAAGCGTCCTTTTAAAAGTAAGAACCGCTGCATGCCCTTGGATACCTGCACATCTGGTTAATCCTTATTATTTTGTATGAAGCTTATCGAGGGGTGATAAGTGATCACATGAGCAGCCAGTCCTATCAGAAAGCTTTGGAAATGCCCCAACTAACTCTGACACACTCCACTGCAGTTGATCGGCTTTAAAACAGGATTCCCTTGAGGTCCAACCTCACAGACCTTCAAGAGCGTCCATGATCCATCGACAGACCAGAACGGAGATTAGAGCTTCAGCCCTCAGCATTCTTCCTCCATTCTCAGGTAACCAACTGTTCGAGTGCTCTGGCTCAAAATTCTCATCCATCAAAGGAGCTAATCTCGGGGTTAGTCAACACCTTCATTGTTCCATGACTTTCCTACCACTGCTCTAGCATAAAAGAGGGCTTTAAGGTGTACGGAGGGATTTCTGTGCAATTGGGTTAACATAAAAGAACATTTTTAGGTGTGCTATCTTATAATGCATAGCCAATTGTTCACAAGTTCTTATCACGAAAAGAACGGCTAAGTACTTTTGCTTTGATGAACGCCTACGACAAAAGCACATGGGGTAAAATGAGGACATTACTCGCTGTTTCTATGAAAGGTGCAAATGGGAAACAAATGACGGGTATCAGCTTGCTTCCCATGTTTTGTAATGTATTGTTTGCTACCAAATAACCATGTTTTCTGACTCTCCGGAACAGTCATTAATTCCAAACAGGCTTGTTGCTGCTCCCTGGAGAAAATCTAATATCTCAGGAAAGGAACATGGCACAAGTCTCCTCAGTCATAATATAAAGTGCAGACTACAGGCGATGTCCTTATGAACTATGGTGCCTATATGTCCAAATCAAAACTTGTGGCTGCAATTGCCATTTTCCTGTTCCTGGCTTTTATTTCATCTTGCTCCCAAAGGAACCAAACAAAACTTGACCAATAATACAAACTAGGCAATCGCCAGTAGTTCATCCACCACTCTGAATTGATTGCCATGCCTGCTGTCCAGCTCTAACACATGCCCTGGCATAGACCTACCCTCTAATGGGGCTGTTGAATAGATTTCCTGGGGACAAAGGAGTCTAACTTCACGTTAAGTTCTCATCAAGTGCTGAGATATTTTGAACATCATTTATCTCCCATAGAACATCAGCACATGGCATCATGGTCGGCTCTGGGATTGTCAAGATAGTGTGAGGACTTTGATAAACCGCTCTGGTCTCACCCCAAATTACACCATCCCTGCTTCACCAAGTTGGTCAGAGTTCATAAAGTCACATCTAGATAACTTCTGAGCTTAAGAGTCTGTGGTGTATGGATAGTTATATGCATTGAAATTATTTTTGCTAATTATAGACCAAAAAAATTTAAGATTTGAAAGCTCACGTTCCCTGATCTTCAGTATGATCTACACTACCTGGCCAAAAAAAGGTCACCACCTGTGGGGGCGGAGCTATGATGAGCCCAAAGAATGTGGTCAGCTGATACCTGAATATACTGAACCACCAGGTGATTCCATCAATGGATTTTTTTCTTCTCCGATAACACGGCCATATTCCAAGATGATCCAATACCAGGATTCATGGAGCTCAAATTGTGAGAGAGTGGTTGAGGGAGCATGAGACATCATTTATACACATGGATTGGTCACCACAGAGTCCAGACCTGAACCCCATTGAGAATCTTTGGGTTATGCTGGAAAAGGCAGTGAATGCAGTCATAGTGAATTCGTGCCATAATCAATGCTAAAGGTAGTTCAATGAAATATTATTATTGTGTGACCATGAACCAGCTGGGCATTCAGCACATGATGGACGCTATGGCACCTCACTGAGGATTGGGGCTAAACGGCAACACCTGCTTCTGGCCCTATAAATAGTTTGGCCAGGGCGGTGTTCACAGCTGCACCATCTCCAGGGTTTCTAGGTCGAACAGACTAAAAACCACAAACCAAACAATCACAAACAGCCTAACATACATGATATTCTCTAGCACGAAGGACACGAGATATCATTCTTCCTCATTGGTGTGAGGGAGTAGGGATATCAGGTAACGCTATCCCTTTGTAGAGGGATAGCGGTAGGCCTGAGCCCGAGGTAATAGGAAGGGGGTGGCCATAGATTAGTGATAGAATGTTGCTCCCTCGGCACCGCACCCTGATGTTGTCGCTTGGAGGGAACTGAGTGTAATCAACCACGTCTCAGGATTATGTTCTCTTAATATGTAGCCAAGTAACACACTGACTTTTTCGACTGAAATATAAGAGGTTTGGTTTATTACAATTATCCATCAGCCAGCCAGATCAGTCAAAATGGCAGAGAAAAGAAAATTTATTTTTCAGTGTACCAAAGCACCAAGTAAGTAGAAAGACCCCAGTAATGAAAGGCCATTTAATAGAATCTTCAGTGGTGTCATTACACAAAGGAATCACAGAGAACAGAGTTGAAGAGGAAGAGAAGCAGGGACAGTCAGAGGTACAGAGATTCAGGTAAGATGGTTAAACTTGTGTGATGAATGTGAGTATGGTGTAATCTCATCTAACAAAATCTTAATTGAGAGCGAGCAAGAGCAAGAGTGGTTTCAGTATAAATTTGCACTGCTGCCATTAAATGTTATTTGGATCAATCTCAGAATCTGCTATATTAGCTTCACAAGAACATAATTTAGTACAGTTATATAAGCAGAAGAAATCTTAAATGAAAAACCAAACCAAATCAAAGCAAATATTCTTCATTAAATATTTACTTACTGTAATTATTTGAAATTTACACCCTTGACATTCATGAAACAGGTCGTGGACGTTACGTGTATTTGAGTATCTTTCTTCATCCGGTTACATCTGGGGTTAGTGTTTCTGGTAGTGAGGAGACAATGTGGCAGCACTTACCTTGGATGGAGATGACAGGATGTTCTTGCTGGATACACTCTGGCCTGCTCCTGGGTTCTACATTCGGGCTTGGCTCTGTAGGAACAGGTTGAGTCTGAGAGAGTCCAGAGGGAATGGAAAGAGCAAGGAGACAGAGGAAAAGGCCAGACAAAGCCAGGGAAGTTACGTCCCGTGGCAACGTTGTCATGGTGACTGAGGCCAGCCTCTCCTCTATCTGCCAAGGTGAGCCACGGGAAAGTACCTGAGAGAAGCAGAAGAGAGACAGATATGGGTAAACCTGAAAAGGTCTGACCAGACGCCGATCTTTTAAACAGGAACCAAACGAGACCAAATGAGAATAAGCAGAAGGACTTAATAACACCCAATAAAAACAGGTCTGCACAGTGTCTGTTCAGATGATGTGCTTTCACATATACATCAATGGTTATTATTATAATTATTAGGGTTGGGTATCAAAACCAAAAGTCCAAGAATCGGGTCCTGATAACCGGTCTACAGCTCCCAGCATGCAACGGGCTCGCATCACTCGGAGCCCCAATCAGGGCCGACAAGCAGAACCTGTTTCTAAGGCTTTATAAGCCGGCTTTCAGCAGTGCATCTTGCAGACTTCCGCATTTACACACCGCTATTCTTTTGCGTTAAGATTCGTTTTGTGCCGGTAACCATTAGCCGTCTCCGCAGCCGCAAGTGCTGCCTACATCCACTAGCCATTAGCCTGCTAACCACAGCCAAGCACTACTTATTCCCACAGCTTTAAGCACTGTTTATTTTCACAGCCCTTAGTCTCCTTGCTGATGTCACATGCTGCTTGTGCTTCACAGCCCTTAGGCTCCTCGCTGATGTCACATGCTGCTTGTGCTTCACAGCCCTTAGGCTCCTCGCAGATGTCACATGCTGCTTGTGCTTCACAGCCCTTAGGCTCCTCGCGGATGTCACATGCTGCTTGTGCTTCACAGCCCTTAGGCTCCTTGCTGATGTCACATGCTGCTTGTGCTTCACCGCCCTTAGGCTCCTCACTGATTGCTGCTTGTGCTTCACAGCCCTTAGGCTCCTCGCTGATGTCACATGCTGCTTGTGCTTCACAGCCCTTAGGCTCCTTGCTGATGTCACATGCTGCTTGCACTTCACAGCCTTAGGCTCCTTACTGATGTCACATGCTGCTTGTGCTTCACAGCCCTTAGGCTCTCGTTTATGTTACACGCATTGTCCACTCCTTAGTCCTTAGGCCTCCGTTTACATCATGCACCATGTGCACTTCTCATCTAGTACACTAGAATGTAATGACACACGTAACATCTCAGCCTCTGCACTGTTTTATTCATTTTTATCAAACACAAAGTTTTATTACACAAATCCGGCATGAGTGTAAGCAGACTGACTGACATTGGGCTGGCACCGGGCTCCTTATAAGCAAGAGCGGATACGCTGTGGGTGTTACCACTCAGATGAATTATATGTGCTGGATCTGCACTCCACAGCACGGGAATCATGCATGGATCACAGTTCCTATTTGAGAAGTAGTTCCTATTTGTGGCAGTAAGCTGATGCCCCACACGGGGTGGGAGATTGGAGAAACAAGAACCGCATCGTTGCAATGTAGCACAAACGATAGATGTGCATCCTTGTGCATGCTTCATAGTTTTTGCATGTTTCTCAGTTCCCTGCTCTCTTGTGAAAGACCGTGCCATAAATCCAACAAGAAATATATGGCACGTGTAGTGGTCAATGTTGATATAAAATAAATCATTTGACTTGGCTATGTACTCAGTACTGGTACACTTCAGTATCTCATATAGCATTGCTAGGTACAGTATATAATATGGTGTTCTGACAACATCCATATCACATAATGTGCAATTTCACAGACGTTAAGCAGCTCATAGCTGTACTGGGTCATTGGGTGATGCATTGGGAAATCTGCAGTATAACACTTTAAAAAAGCTTGATGAAAAAGCTTCGCTCTCATCTACATAACTACTGGGACTCTGTGCTGAAGAGGCAACACTTTTTCCATTAGATAAAATCAGTCATGAGCTCTTTAGCCGTAGAACGAGCACGGATAAGCAGAGGGAGTAAGCACTGCCATTACTCACACCCCTGCAAGATACAGCCTATTTTCAGTCTTTTTAAAAACTTCAACAGCCATCAACAGTAGGCAGTGGAATGCAGGAAGCAAGCTGTTAAGTTCCTGACAGAGCCTGATACTTTGGCTTACAGTTCCTAACTGAAGGTGCTGTTTAAAACTTTAGAGCATTTCTACGCTCGTGATGCACTTTGATGTGGAGGAGTCTTATCTAGGCTGATCTGATAGAGGTGAGGGAGGACGAGACATCTTCATCCTTACTCAACACTCCTCTCCTGCAATTGCACTGCGGCTGTAATACGGCGGCCAGCAGTTTGCTAAATCGCAGCTCGTTTTGAAGGAAGCCGCCTGTCAATCTGCATGCACAGAGCGAAGAAAAGCCAAGAGCTAAGTGCTCCACTCTTCATGAGTCACAGCCGATAAACCTTAATTAGACCCAATAATCACGCCCGAATAAAGCTGCAGACCAGAGAGATTTGGAATAAACATAAATAAACCCTCAGGTCTTCTACATGTAGGCCAGATCAAGAGTTTCGAATGCATTTATATTCGCTCAGCTAAGATTACACTGATTTCAGAATTTAAGAATTTGAGAAATTGCTTGATTTAAGCAAGGGCCCATTCAAGCCCACACTTCATACTCCTGTAAAAACATCAAACACTTTGAGTTGAGTTAAAGGAATAAATAAAAAATATGAGACACAAAACAGCATAGAAATAAATACAATTATGTCTTTACATATTTATTCTTTTATGGCCAATATTTATTTGTGGGCATTGATTATTTTTATTCATTTATTTATATTTATTTTAACATCTTTTTGGATGGGTAGCAGCCACAAACCTCTTATGTTTTGTTTTTTGGAAGAAGAACAGGATCAAAAGGCTAAGAAGTATGCTAACGACTGGAATGAAGATCAGTGGAGAACGCATTACACTGTGGTAGCCTAGCGGTTAAGGTGTTGGACTATGGACGAGAAGGGTTCGAATCCCACCTCTCCAACAATAATGACCTCTGCTAAATGATATAGATGTAAATGTAAAGAGTGACTAATACAAGTTTGAAGTTTCTGGGTCTAATCATGGACAATGTATTATACATGGTCATATTACCATTGCTAAAACAACCAATCTAATGGTGGCCTAAAACTTTTGGATAGTACTGTATTTAAAGACTTCGCTTCAATAACCTATTGGAAATGATTCAAGAAAATAAATACACAAACTGCATTTTACATGACAAAATACACAGTAAACCTCCAGTAATCGCGGTTTCGCTATCGTGGATTCACGCAATCGCGGATTTTTCTCTGGAACGTGCCTACTTGTTATTCGCGAAAAAATTCACACATCCGTAGTTTTGTTCAGTACATACACATGTACGTACCCCTTATTGGAGTTGGGCTCTCAATGATGCGAACGCACAGCTAATCCAAGCTCAACCACTGACTAGTTCAGTAGCGTTACGTACTTTGTGATTTTTGCCTGTATTTGGAGCGTCTGTCACAAGCCCTTCACACACTAAAGGAAGTCAAGGAGATGATCATGGCATTGGATCCTTATCTGGACCGGTCCATGAAGTTCACTAACAGATTGATTCATGCAGCGAACCCTACAAGAACCTCCTGAACTCGCTGAAGAAGCAAGAGTGGCAGCTCCCTATCACCATGTTCTTCCAGCCTGCCAAGAAGCCGGCCCAAAAACCTCCAGAAGATCCCGAAGAAGGAGAGGACGCATAAGTTACAGTAATTATCAAAATTGGTAGAGTACAATACTTATAAGTACTTTTCAGTTTTATAGAAATGCATGCAAAGTGTGTTAAACCAGTTTAAATAAAACTTAAATTATGACTCTGTGATTAGAACTAAATATGGTGGACCGGGGGGTGTTTACAAGTAATCACAAATTCTCATTATTTGCGGAAAGCTCTGGTCCCTAAACACATCCAATAAACCGGCAACATTCAGAACTCAGATTTCCCTCACCCAATAAGATCACAAAAATGATTAGATTTGGTAAGTACAAAACGAAACCATTATACTCATAATTACACACTACAGCTGGTAACTATTTAGGCAAATGGATGATGCTGGTGCAGTAAAATAAACTTTATATGATTACTGGACCTTTCGATGACTAAAACAGCATGTCCTGAGGACCATCCTTATGCTGGGCTTACAATGTAAAGATTGGCTTCATGACGTTAACCATGATAAGCAGAGAGGAAACCTATGGAACTGATGAACAACTCTGATTAGAATAAACGCAGGGATAAAATTAGGGAGAAGGTGGGATCCACTTCTGTGCATATTCTATCAAAACTGACTCCACAGCTGAACCCATGGTAACAAATGGACTAACTTACTCCTAATGTTCTTCTTCTTTCAGATGCTCCCATTAGGTTCGCCAGCATATTTTTGGCACAGGTTTTACGCCGGATGTCGTTCCTGACTCAACTCTCCCCATTTATCCAGGCTTGGGAACGACACTAGGAGCACCCTGTGCACCCCGAGTATTTAACTCTAGGTGCACTGAAGTAAATCACTTCCCACAGTTAATATATAGAGAAATACTTCTGGCCTTGGAAAAAATCATATATCAAACTACATCCAAACTACCTGCTCCTTCTTTTTAACAAAGGAAAAACTGCAGATTTTTCTTGTGAACAGTATGGGAGCTCGGTTAATTCAACTGTGTTAGCCAAAGCTGGTCAAGTCTCTATGCCGACTGCTACAGCAGGAAAAAAGTCCGTATGGGTGACATTGATGTTTTTCATATTGTATTTGTAAGGATCCCTGCCAGAATCCTCGCCACGCCAGCAGGTGACTGGAGGGTGTAGAATGGCAGGGTACAGAACCGGCGAAGTGAGCCATCTAGTGGCCCGCCCCTGATGCACACCGATTGGTTTCAACTGCACTTGGCCTCATAAAAGAGGGATGCTGGTGCGAGCACCGATGGTTGTGTTACCGTGCTTCGTGCTGGTGTGCTACACCCATTTTGCACATTCACAATGCCACCCCGACGTTGTTCCATTGCCTTCAAGGAGGTGCTAGTGCACCAGTCTCGCTCATGGGCCCCAAAGAGAGTAAGGGACAAAGAGTACCACCCCTCCTTTGAAGAGAGGGGCAGTGTAGAACCTGGAGGTTCGAGGTATGGTAGGGCTTAGATGTTAGATGGACAGTGTAGGGAAAGTGGTGAACTGTAAACTCAAAACTCATTGTGGTATTTGGAACATATATTTAAGACATTTTAAGATAATTTTTAAATAAATGAATGCAAGTTTGTAAGGTTTACGTTTACATAGACGGTTTAGTCGGTGGGTAGTACATAGACCGAAGTTCGCAGTAGTTTTGGCTGTTTTCGCGGCGGAAAAGGGGTGGTGCACTTTATGCAAATTGGCAAGCGTTTTGATCGCCGTTCTATCCGCAAATAGGGAGATAAAACGCCGCTAACAAAGCGATGTTTTGATGCCGTAGCATCCGGCACTCGTCAGGCAATGGGGGTTAATACCCAGTTCTATCCCTTACAATCGCATGTTAAGAAGCGGGTGAGAACGGCGGTGTTCTGCTGCCACCGATAATGCCCTGTGTACTGCCGATTAAAGCCCTGTATACCACTAGTTAATACCCAGGTTTTTACCCAGACAAACAGGGTAAATCCTGCATTACTCCAGGATCATTTGCATATTAGGCACCGCCCCTAGAGTATCCAGTATAAAGGGCTGGAGGCCTAAGTCTATCTAAGGATCCACAGACACCCTGGTTTTAACCTGTGTGGATTTTGCATGTTCTCCGGTTTTCTCCCACATTCCAAAGACATGCATAGGTTAATCGGCGTTTCCACAGTTCCTCTACTGTGAGTGGATGTTCCCTATAATGGACTGGCGCCCTGTCTAAGGTTGTTCCTGCCTTGTGCCCTGTGTCACCGGCTTGTCACCGGCTTTCCCGCTACCCTGATCAGGATCAGTGGATAAGACAATGAATGAATGTATGAAAATTTACCTTGTAACTTTGCTCAAAAAGTGCCATTTAATGACCATTATGTGTCAATAACAGCGTCCTTATTTGAAGACTCAGCTTTTGACCCCTCTGGCAAACCAAACTATAAAACTTTATAATTCTGTATCATTATTTTTATTTAGTTTATTTACTTAAATGATTTCGGTGAACATATTAATCAAGGAGTTTTGGTCCCTTTTTGAGTGTTGATCCTCCCAAGATTTCTTCCTCATAACATTTAGGGAGTTTTTCCTTGCCACTGTCACCCAAGGCTTCCTCAATTTGGAAATGGCCATAAATATTAGAAGGCAATCTATAGTTGTAAAGCTGCTTTGCGACAATGCTCCATTGTAAAAAGCGCTACAGAAATAAATTTCATTTTGACTCCAGCAGTGCTTTAAGTAAGTGCATCCAGCACCTGAAGTAGAAACTTATCATTTTTAATCACCTATTTGAATACCGCGGCATCCCGAAAGATGGTCATATCGCCCAACCTACGTAAACATGTAATAAACAAAGAACACCTACAGAAGCATTTGTCCTGTTGTCAAGTGTCTCCAGAGCAAACAAATTTTAGTAAAGGCTATGCACGAATGCATGCATGCTCACAAGCAACATCCAAACTTGCAAATGAAGATCCGGAACAGCTGGTAATTTTCCACAATAGACCCTGGAGTATGGGCAGAGCTGTCTCCAAATCACAGTGGCATGCCCACAGTCGTGCCATCTGGCTAGGTACAGTAGTGCTCTCTACATTCACTGAAATTGGGTTTATGTAGAAAATGGGAAATAAGGATCCACCTGGACGACTCTTTAGGGTTCACTATTTAGGGTTATGGGTGGTAGAGTGAATGGGTACTTATCCCCACCAGTGTGTACTCTGCATTAGAAACGCAATTATAACTGTGTCTTGTGGGCAAGTGGTCTGTTTCCCTTAACAGTGACTAGTTAATGAAGAAGTCATTTAGTGCCGCTGTACATGAGGCTATCTTCTCCAAACCCAAACCCCAGACCCACTAATACTCCATTCTCACATAGCAGTATTTTGACCTGGGCTGTCATGGCAAGGTCTTTTCCCGTGCTTACTTGAGTTTACTCTG
>JAVSBU010343035.1:0-10493 GCA_033118015.1 Loricariichthys derbyi | reverse complement strand
AACATTTTAAAATCCAAATATTTTTGGGACAGTAGAAATTTGGTACGGGACAGTAAACTTTCCGGTCACTTGCCCGAGCGGCAAGTTGGGGGAAAAGGTTATTAGAATTCAACAATCTCAGACAATTTTTTTTTTTTTTTTACTTTGATTCTCCTGTTGTAATTCAGTCCTGTTAATCATTATCTGAGTAACATCTGAGTTTTCAGCACAGAATTAACAAATATATAAAATATAATCACAAGGTGTCCATACTAATAGCATGAGGACACTGAACATGTTCTAACGCTTTATCACAAAAAAAGTGTTTTCATACAATACACAATCTAATTTGGGTAACAGTATAGTAAGCTGATTGGTCATAGTTGCATTATCATCAAATATACAGGAAAATGAGACAAATTACTTTTGCTCTTCCCATGGTTTTCAGAAAATGTTGAGGATTCAACTTCCTGTTGAACATCTGACTTGTGGTTTGTTCCATACATCTTCTAAGTGGGAGAACGTGAGGCTAACTTGACTAAAATGTGTATTTTTAAGTAAAACAATAGATTTATTGGGAAATAATATTTAAGGCGTAGATGGGATATGGCGTGACCCAGCAACGTGAAAAGATTTCTAAAGGATTTTAAACATATTTCCTTGTAATTTTCCTATTGATATTTTAAATTATATACCTTATTTGCAATTGCAACATTATGCAGGAAACTTTGCTTCATAATGTTGTTTTTTTTTTTTTTTTAAACGAATCATTATATTAACTCTCTGTGTATTTAATATCTTGGTGAGATAAAAGGCTGTTGGAATGGCTCATAGATCCTGCATCCCAGGGTCATTCGGTCATAACGGGAACAAAAAATTGAGAAACCCACTTGGTACACTATCTATAATTTTGGTCATGAAGGGTTATGGTAAAACCTGCGATTATGTCCTCATGCTCTAAAAGTCAAGGGCCTGTTTGAGGGCCACTGCTAATTTCCACTCTGTCCTTGTTTACTTAGTGAGATCATGGATCATGTTGTCATAACATGGTCTTATCTGAGGTTGCATTCACCTTCTCTCCTTGGTTGCGGTCTTACTCAAAAAGCTAGGCAAGGTTAAATTTCCTGTTTGCTGGCAAATAAGGAATGGTTCTTTAGAAAACTGAATGTCAAAATGGAGACTGGTGTTTGGAGTATCTGGAAAACAGTGAATCACAACTTTTTCTGTTGAGAGCTCAACCAATTCCATGTTGGTGTTATTCGTAGTTTGCACATTACTTGTGTACTGCATATAAGTGGGAGAGGAGAGGCTATAGACCTCCAGTTTTGCTACCCTATTGGGACACCTACAGGAGCTTTAATGACATTCCATTCTAAGTCTGTCGGCATTGATTTGGAGCTGTTTCCACTCTTTCTACAAGATTTAGGAATCTGTGTGGGAATTTTTGCCCATTCATCCAGAAGAGTATTTGTGAGGTCAGACACTGATGTTTGAGGGTCTGCCTAGGGATTCCCCTTGTCGTCCATTCCAAAGGTGTTCAATAGGGTTGAGAGTCAGGGCTTTGTGTGGACCAGTCAAATTCTTCTACACCAAACTCACCCAGCTATGTCTTTATGGACCTTGCTTTGTGTACTAGAACAGGAAAGGGCCTTGTCCAAACTTCCCCTAAAGCACACAATTTTCTGAAATGTTTGTATATGTTGGAGCAGTAAGGTTTCCTATTACTGGAACTAATGGGCCATGGTCAACCCTTGTAAAACAACCCCATAGCTTTATCTCTCCTCAACCAAACTTTATATTTGGCACAGTGCAGTCAGGCAGGTAACACTCTCCTGGGGTCTGCCAAACCCAGAAACAGCCATGATTTATTTGGCACATTGATTTAAGTCAAGTGTTTAGATTACATTTAGAAGTTTAGGATTATACTTGGTATACTAAGATTAAACGTGCTGAGTTCTAGGTTGACTATTAATGAAAACGTTTGCAAATGGAGAGTCTTTGGGAGGCCTACACAAGCAAACAGTGCATGAAGATATGGATGCAAATTCATCAGTGAAACATGCTCAGTGTGTTACCAGATGCACCTGATATAACTTTATCATTTTCTGTCATGCTTACTCAGTCTGTTCATGCTGTTGTTTTTTTCTGAATGCAGTTCTCATAAAATGTAGGCAGAACTGGTTCTTCTTCATTCTCATTGTATGCATGACTTGCCCAGTCTTTCTAAGCCTGTAGGTGACAGCAGCTGTTCATATGAATGCAGAAGAAACTCATCTGTAGATGTTAGAATAACTGTTATCCAGCATTTAATGGTGAACTTGGACTTGCACAGTACTTGCAGTGCTGTCTTGCTGCTGTTTTGGCGTTGCTCTGAGGTGCTGGTGCTTCCCCTGCTCAGGCCTAGCAATTGTTCTGCTGTGATAAGCCATCTTCATTTTGTAAATCTAGAGCACCACACAGTTGGCGCTCTCTTAATCACTGACACTGGAAGGCCAAGTATAAGTTTTATTTGTAGTAAGCTGTAAATGGTGTTCATGTATGTGCCTGTTCTAGTGCTTACCTTTGTTTGTCCTCTAGCACTAGACTGTTGTTTGAAGACAAACGTTGTAATCTGAACTATGAGCGCAAAAGGCATAAGTTGGAGGCGCAAGGCGGCAAAACAGATAAAAAAAAAAAAGCTCTCTCTATTGAAAAGCATCTCCAGCACGAAGTGGTGTTGCTGCTTATCATGTAAAACACCTTCAGGCATTATTAAGGCAAGAGATTTTATTCATGATATCACAAATGTTGATGCCAGAAATTCACTAGATGCTGCTGGAAACTTGTTAGTGGTTGAATAAAAAAAAGTCACACCTGGAAGTATAGTGGAGGACCTGCAGAGTAGAGCTATTTTACTGTCAAAGGCTTTGACTTAAGACTCTGGAGCTTGAGGAGTGATTTGTTTAGATTCCTTGCATTGGAGAAGATTTGGGGGTTTTAAATATGTCAAATTTACAACTACAGATGTATTTGCTCTTTGTGTAGCGCTTCTTTGAATTTAACACATTATTTACTTCACTCAAATATGAACCAGATATTAATAATATATATTTGTTCTGGCGACATCTGTCGGTAAAACGGTAATATTGCATCTCCTTTTGTGGCTTTGTCTCTTTGGATCTCTCTGCTTTTGCTCATGAGGACTCGCAGTTGTGTAGATTTTTGCCGCCAAAGACAAAATGCCCAAGTGATGAAAAACACCTTTTGTTTTAGATTTGTCCATTTACTGAAGTAAGCTTTTAAGTTAATAGTAATTGTTTCTAATTATTTTACATTCATACATACATACATACATCCTAAACCTGAACATTTCTTAAGTGAAATAGCTCTCTGAATTGTTGAGAAGATCGGAGGAAGATACTGTCATTACACACAAGCTTGAATTAATTTAATGTTATCTGAATAAATAGGAAAAAATCCTGTTCGGTACACTAACAGCCTTTAGAAGCTCAGTTTGGAGTTTGAACCCAGCCTGAACTTTAAAAGACTGGTGGTTCCAGCAGCTTACCGTCGATCCATAGACTGCTTTGATGTGAGTGAGATGAGTAGGGTGTTTATTGACATTTATTCGTGCAGCTTTTGTTCATTTACCACTGTCTCGTTTGGAAATCTGCCTCCAAAGAGATGATTCATTCTGTGTGAATGTTGCACTTGGACCACTTAATGTATCTCTCAAAGGGATTTACCAGTGCAGCATGCGTTGGAAGTTTTGTTCAGCTTGGTGTTTTGAGCTCGTCCTTGAGTGAGTGTGTCTGCTAAACACCATTCCTGTCTCTCTTCACGTTTGCTGTCCTTACCCCTTTTTCCCCACTGTTTGAACTCGATCCAGTTGCATAACCTTTTACTCCCTTGGACTCCGTAGCATTCTGCACAACAAGCTTCTCCTCTTCAGTTTTCTTTCCATTCTTTACTTTCTAACATTCATATGCCTTATGGTTTTCATTTTAAATCATGGCAGGCGTTTCAAAAACATACTAGATTGTACACCCTTTCATCTCCTTTCACTTTGTTCTCTGTTGTTGAAAGATTAGTCGATGGTAATTTTATTAGAAGTGCTCCAGCTCTATATTAAGATTATTTGCTCATTTCAGATGTGATCTTGCCTCTGGCATAAAAAAGGCACAATCTCTAAAGAGGTCTATTCTGGTTTGTCACATTTTGTGGAGATGTGTTTTTGTTCTGTTCGGACAAATTCAGATGAATCTGACATTGTCTACTGTTAGCACAGTTTGGCTTATGAGGCATGTTTTCAGAGAGGACTTATTGTACTTTTCAGGGCCTCTTTGGTTTTGAGGTCTTCTTTTTTTAATCATAAAATACACTCACGGATAGCAAATAGGATTAGAAAACTGTTTGGTCTTTTTGTACCACCTGATAGTTATGTCTAACAGTAGAGATTTGGTTCCTCCCACTGCCATGGAAGCACTCTGACCCCAGAGAGCTGCTTCACATCATGCATATTTGAGGAATGAAGAAGCTTGGCACAGAAGCATCAGGTTTGATTGCTTGACAAGTGATCATATGCAAATGTAGACTTAATTGTAGAGTTAATTGTAATATTGTGCTTTAGAGGAAAGCTTAATTAATAAAATGTCTACAACACAATAGCAAATCCTCCGAACTATGCATTTGTATACACTGGATGTGCGCACACATTCATACACACATCTTCGAAATATATATATATATTATTTGTATACTTATATTCATATACACATCTTCGAACGGTTTTTCCAGGTAGTTTAGGTTGGGGACCCAGTTAGAAAAACAGCAGAGTGACATTTTGACTACAGAAAGAGTAGATTAAATCAATCAACAGATGCAAAGCCTCGTGCTCGTTCCATAAATGCGAAGATGCAATTAAAAACAAACGCTTACCCTTGATTGTTCATCTGCCACTACAGGGTAAAGAATTGTGTTTTTTCACTTCAAAGGGATGAAATTCAGATTACCAGTACGGATTCAACAGAGTTGGGTCACTACCAAAGGAACTCCTCACCAGAATGATCAAGAACATATCAGCATGAACAAAATGTACAGCATGTACAAATCAAATTAGAAATGTTGGCACAGTATGGAAAATGCAAATAAAAAAATGCAGTGTTGCAGAGAGCATAAACCAAAGATTTGTCGATTCCTTTTAGGTTTTCACAAGGTGTACAACACATTGCCAGTACAAGGTTAAATATTTTCAAACAGGTAACATGAACAGTTGATTTGCTATCAAAATTATTCTTCTGAATATTTTTGAAAGGCTGCGTGTTTGAGGAGCAAAGATGAATTCCAGTTTGTCAACAAATGTGAGAAAACGATAGAAATTCTTAAAAACAATGTATTTCTGGGCTTTGAAATTGTTTTGAAAGTATCAGGCACCTTATCATAAGTTATGACCAACACCTAGCGGGAAATATATGAATTACGCTACTTAAAAAGTAGACAGCGCAGAGTGGTGGAGTAGGTGGAAAATGCGCCTGGCGCCACATAATTTGAAAGCCCTGTATTTTAAGTAAAAATTGTAAGGGTTTTGTCCATTTCTTCCTCTGCAGTGCATATCATTATTAAATGATTAAAGGAATTGCATCAAGAGCTATCAGTCATCCACACAGGCAAGGGCTTACTTTATCAAAGCAAAGGCAGAAATGACCATCCAGACTTATCAGCAGTGAGTCCTAAGGCCAGGGTCTGTGATGGTACAGGGTTTTGTCAGTGCCCTTTGCAAAGGTCGTTTGCACTGTGATGGCAACATTAATGCAGAAATGTACGCCGAGATTTTAGAGGAACATAAGCTGCCTTCAACATGACATTTTTCCAGAAACGTCCATTATTCAACTACAATGCAAAAATAAGCCAATCAGCACAGGCTGGTACTGATGGGTAAATCCCTTCCAATTTAATTTTTGAGCAACATTTGAAATGTTTAAAACATTCTCTCAGACATTGACAAATTGGAGATTATCTGCCAACCTTTGCTCCTTAAAGACTCAGACTTTAGTCTTTAGTGTTTTTGTATCAAATCACGAATACAATCACCTGTTTGAAATTAATTACTAGCCCTAAATTTGTCCCTATTCCAACTTTTTCCCTTATTTTTCTAAAAAAAAAAATCCCATTGATCATTTTATGTTTAAGTCCCAATTAACAGTTTTCTTTACAGGATCATAAACACTGAACTTTTTTTTTTTTTTTTTTTTTTTTTTTTTTTTTTGGTAGTACTGACTTTGCTTTACTTCCTCTCATATTGCTCAAGCGCATTTGGGTCAGCCAGCCAGTCTGTCTGAATTGATTGTACAATGTGACTGGAACTGCGCACACAACATAGGTTGGTTTGGTCTTTTGTAACATAACATTTTATAGCATATTTTCTTCTATATATAACACTGTCAAATACATTTACATTCTTGTGTACAAACCACTAACAAACATTTATAGGACATTATGGTTGAGTGGAGTGATGGGACACGCAAACAATCCAACATTATGGTTGAATGTAATATAAAGTGTTTAAGTTCCAACTGTAATTGTAACATTGTTTAAAAAAGGCGGAGCAGCACGTGTATTTGTATTAGTTTTATTGTTCCACTTTCTTTAAATGGCTTATACTAGTGCTCTATAATTATGTGGATTATGTTGTCATCGCAAGCTGATGAAAATGTACTGTAACAGATGTTTTTAATATGCACTATAGAGTGGAACCTTGGAACTTGAACTTGATTGTTCTGGAAGGCCATTCAAAATAATGTAAATAGGATTAATCCCCCATAAAACAAGAGAGAAAACTTGATAGCTCCAGAGACAAACTGTCTTGGCACACATTTATTACTGGGACAGCCCACCAACACTGAAGATGTCTGAAATTCCATCCATAGACTGATATTGTAATTATAATAATAGTACAACATACATATCCCCTTTTTGGGTTTTACTGTGGTGTAATGGTAGCGTACCATATTGTTGCATTATTGGCACCTGGTGGTTGGGAGATCGCACCCTTGTGTTCTATTTAGGGTATTGATGTTCAATGTTTGAATTTGGGTGCTAAAAAACGAAAGGTGTTCAAATTCAGAGATTCCACTGTATCATGGTACACCCTACCTTAAACCTGCTTAGTGCTTACATTAACCTATAGTTAGGCAAAATCATTGATGCAATTGAGTAATGTATTGAAAGTGAAAATTAAAAACACAATGGTTAGTCTATTTGGGGCTGAGCACTGCTGTTCAGCTCACCCAGCATCTGCAGAGTATCGCCACACCCTTAGTTCAAACTGACAGTCACTATCAATCTTTCTCCTGTATAATGTTGAAATAGTCAGCATGTTGTGCATCACTTGGCTGAACAGATGTTTGGTTTTGTGTGTGCCTCAGGTGGATGCGAGCAGAAGGCCGTTTCGCTTTGGAAAGGGCCGCCATCATAAGTCGGTGGTCATGGCTTCAGGCGCACATCTCTGATCTCGAGTACCGCATACGGCAGCATGCAGATATCTACCGACAGATTCGTGTCAGCAAGGTCAGCCCATGTCAAGAGTGATTTACCATACAGTACTTCCTATAGCTAGCAAGTCACAAAGCTGCTGCTACTATGGAATGGTGGCTTCTTGAGTTATTGGTGCAACTAGGATACTACTAACCACCATTAATTAAAGAAAACCTAAAACAAACTTTGTATTTCATTGCCAAAACTCTTTGCAGTTGCATTTTTAGTGTTGGTTATAGAAACCCAGTTCTGATTTGGAAACATTTTAAAAAGTCCTAGAGCTGCTTATCTGTTAAAAAAAAAAAAAAGCTAGAATTTCAGTACCACTTGATTCCTACTTATTATTTTTATGTTTCAAATGCAGGACTTTGATTTTTCGCATATCATCACATTGTTTTGTTTTTAGCGGAATATGGACACTCAGTGCTCAAATGCTTTGACTTCACTTTAGAAAGAGAACCAAAGGCTAAATGCACTTATGTGTAGGAAATTTATTTATTTTAAAGGAGGCAGTACTTCCCACTGGGCAGTACATCTAAGGCCCCAGCATGATGTTGAGCTTCAGCAAAATAACGGGTTCGACTGAGTGCGATCCCTCTGCTCAAATTCTGCATTAGCCAGGAGAGTTAGTGATTCCCTATAACCTAAGAAAGCTCAAACATCTTTTACTACTGGTTATGTGTAATCTCTACTAACTAAATGACGAACCTGTGATCCAAAAGGAAAGTAAGCATTTTCCTTCCCATTTAAACCTATTATAATGTTTAAATTATTACCGTATTTTCTGGACTATAAGGCGCACGTAAAATCCTTAAATTAGATCAAAAATCGACACGTCGCCTTGTAATCCAGTGCACCTTATGTATGGATTCTGGTTGTGTTTACTGACCGATTTTATGTGGTACACGGTGCTCAAAAATCTGTCAATGTTTTTTAGAATGGCTTTGGTAAGCACAGAAGCCGGATTCTTGACGGATTCTAGCAGCATTACGGTAACCAGAGTGAGGGTGTTTATGAACTCAAAATGGTGCCTGTTAAGAGACATGCTTATAAATTGGATTTCAAACTCAGGGCTGTAAGGTACATAATAGAACATGGAAATGGAGCAGCTGAGATAAATTTCAACATTAATTAATCAATGGTGTGGAAGTGGAGAAAGCAGGAAGATGATTTTCGCCATACACGAAGACTAAACAGAGAAGACCAAACGCTATTTACACTGAGAGTTTTAATGCATGTCTACACGCTGCTTTACGGTACCCGGATGCAACGTGAGGGGAAACAACATAATGGAGAATCGTTTGCTGGAGGTTTTTACTCTACAGATTGAAATTAAGACCAAAAAGAGTTTCAGATGGGACAAAACGTGATGGCCACAGTTAGAGGACGTTATTGAACAGAGAACAGCCTCTACAGTCTTTATTCAACTCTATTCAAACTTTTACGAAGGACTAAATCATCACTAAACAGCCAAGAAAAAGCAATGAGACTCTGATAATGACAGAGATTTGGACATGTTTGATGCTGAATTCGCTCAACTGTTTACTTCAGACACTGATGGATTTAATGGATTTATGGAGGAATGAACTGAAAAAGGGAGTGCATTGGTTTTTTACTCTATCTAACTCTATCTTAACTGAACAATGTTTAGAGTTGATGTGAATGGGTTGAATAAAGATTGACTTATTTGACTGTTTTGTTTCTCTGAATGCGCATTATAATCCAGTGCACCCCATATATGGAATTAGATTCATTCATTGATACTGCGCTTTATAATCCGGTGCGCCTTATAGTCCAGAAAATACGGTACATTCCTTCTGGATCACAGGTTACGTTTGTGCAGGAGTGCAGTTAAAATACTCTACCATGAGTCATTTAATTTGTTTATTAATGCCTGGAACAGGAACCAGTTATTGTTTTGTGTTTAGATTTGTTGATCCTAATATCACTGGTTAACAATTTTCCCTTTAATCTAATTGTGGCCTAAGACTTTTGTACAGTATTGAACTTTTTTAATGTGCCATTGTTTTAGCAGTAGTATCATGATGCATCATAATTGCAATGCAATCAGAAAATAGAGGACATTTGTATGGAATACAAAGCTTAACAGGAATGGTCTTTTTTAGAATGATAGCAGCCAAGAAACCACTTGTTTGGGAGAACATGGTGAAAAGGATGGGAATGCAAAAGCTCACAAAGATTGGAATGAGGATCAATGGAAACAAGCATTATGGAATGACAAGTTAGAAATCTTTGGGTCTAATTGTTGAGAACATATTATATACGGTCATCATGGTATTGCTAAAGACTTTTGCACATTACTACACTATTATTGCCAGAAATGTTCACAACCCCATTAGAATTTTGGTTTCAGGTATTCCAATCACTTCCATAGCCACAGGTGTATAAAATCAAGCACCTAGGCATGCAGACTGCTCCTACAAACATTTGTTAAAGAGTGGATCGCTCTCAGGAGCTCAGTGAATTCCAGCATGATAGGATACCACCTGTGCAACAAGTTCAGTCCTGAAATGTCCTCACTTCTAAACATTCCACAGAGGTATTCTAACAACGTGGAAGTGATTGGGAATGACAGCAACTTTGCCATGTAAAATGACAGAAAAGGGTCAGCACATGCTGAGGTGTATAGTGCACAGAGGTTGCCAACTTTCTGCAGACTGGCAACTGCGTCAAGTCTCACGCATATGCACAAACTGAGTAAACCAATTGAAATCGAGTAACTTGTGTACATGCTGTGAGAAATCTTCTAGTTCTGAGTATGCTATACATTTCACCACTTTTAATAATACTATGATTTGGATTATTAGGTGCCATGTTTGGTCAATATAAATACCCTTGTACATTTTATGGAAGCATGTCTGTAAGCACTTCAAGTGTAGTGACAGCCTTATTTATGAATAAGTAATATGACTCTCTATTTGCTCTTCGGCTTTATTACCCCTGTGTAAAACGTCTCCTTGTAAACTATAAAATTTGTATTT
>JAVSBU010343027.1:0-10494 GCA_033118015.1 Loricariichthys derbyi | reverse complement strand
AGATGAACTCGCATGTTAGTTTTGGCAAAGTGTTTTACGTCGGATGCCCTTCCAGACACAACCCCCACCATTTACCCGGGCTTGGGACGGGCACAAAAGATACACTGGATAGTGACCCCTAGTGGCTGGTTTTTACATCTACTCTTACTTGGGTAAATTATATTAGAGATACTTCCTGAATAAATCAAACAATAACCAACAAACATATCGCTAGATCAGCGCCGATGGATAAAAAGGGAAAATATTTCAATTTGAACTGGAGATGTAATGGGTAGCCAATTCCCAGCTACAGCTGTTTGGTGAAATTTGCCATTATTCCAGAATTTGGTGGCTCTGTGGTCCTGTGACCCTAAGTGGGGGTAACAACAGATACTTTGCTTTTTGCTATTACAATGGAACTTCAGAATTAAAATTTTTCTTTAGGCCAATTCCAATATGGAATAGTCCGATCAAACAAGAATTCTGAATTCTGATAAACATTGGTAAAATCTGTACACGTATGAACCAACCACAGGGGGTGTCTGAAATGGACTGGAATCAGACTTCGAACACCTCTGAATTCAAGGAATCAATTAAGTCTGAATTCCGAGGTTCCACTTGAAGACTGAAGGTCCAACAGTGTGGTTACGGGACATTGCAATGGACTGGCGCCATGTCCAGGTTGTACCTTGGCCTGCCCCCAGTGCATCATGGAATAGGCTCCCATGATCCTGAACAGCATAAATGGGGGCAAAATCAGGTGCTTTGCCTTTTACTAAAGGCATGTTTCTTAAAAAAAAAAAAAAAACCTTTATAAAGAGCAGACAGTGGAGTTTCAGGACCGAGATCTCAATTCCAGACCGGTTTTAAACCTGAGCAGGTTATTACCTTAATGAATGTCAGTGCACATTGATTTTCACTCCGTTACTGTTTGGCTCACAAAAGCACACAGTCCTAATTTTAGCATGAACGCTGACACCCTTCCCCCTCGCGCTTGTTTCATTTCCTGAGACTCGTCACACTGCATCTTCCCTCTGCAGAAGACTCTGGAACATTGAAGGCTGGCATCAGGGAATGGCAGCAGTTACAGGTCCGAGTAACTCGCAGCCGGAGCGATCTAGTGTGACGGCTCGAAGGTCTCTGCCTATCAGAAAGCAATTTCAACGGCTTATTCATTGAGTCGACCTTCAGCTTCATGTCGAGGCTCCCGTGATAACGTATTAATGAGAAAGAGGGGTGGGTGGGTGATGATGGCGTCACTAAGACAGATGATGTGTCACTGATAGAAGCAAGAATTGTGGGTCTGATTAAGAGTACTGAGCGGAAGCAGTTCTGAGAATCCTCCGAATGCTTCAGCTTTTTGATGCACCATTTGGAACTAAGTCAGGATAGTTATTGTACTTGTCCTGCTCAGAATAATATAATCAGTATTTTTACAGTATTTCAGCTCAGGATCGTCAATGTGACCCCTCCTATAAATTGCTGGTAGATTCTTAACTCTTTGGCCGGTATCACCACCGTGAAGTTCCTCATTCCTGTCTGTTAAAGTAAAAGTCAAATTGATTTCTGTAGCATTTATTACAGTGGAGCATCCTCTCAAAGCCACTTTACAATTATCTAGGCCCACAACCCTAAGTGAAAAAGCCTGGGTTAACAGTGGCAAAGAAAAACTCCCTAAGCGTTACAAGGAGGACCAAGACTCATATTGGGGCTCCAGACCTTCCTCTGAGGTTCATTCTAGCCTTAGCCAGGGTAATGGTGAGACCCATCACCTCTCTAAAACACCACTCCACCAGAACCGGAATACATATCAGTGCAAATCTGCATTAAAGCACTTTCTCTTGCTGCTGAGCCACTCTGGTGTGTATCCTGAGAAATGCATTTGAGGTACCTGTCACCAAACAATGGGGATACAGTGACGGTATCTTCTGCACCAAATGTGGATTTTCAAACAGTGTATCAGACAGTGAAACTTTATATGCTCCCTCCTTTTTTTTTGCAAAATCGGTTGCGTGTTTCTGTGAGCAGCAAAAAGACGTCCATCGCTTGAAGATCTTTAGTTCGTCTTGTCCAAATTTCTGCGTTTCCACACCACGTTTGGTGTTTAACAACCTTTACGGTGTGGTTTAACCAAGGCCGTCCATCTGTATACAGTATTCTGAGGGCACTTTGTCATTGGAATGCTGTGAAGCCACATCATCATTAGACCTGAGGGTGAGACTGCTGGCTGTGACCCATCTTTATATTACTCATAATTGGATTAAATGTTGGGAAAATCCACATTTTTCTTAAAGCTCTTCACTAAACGATTACGTATACAGAGAGGAAGCGATTTACAGTATATACGTTCATTTTTAACATACTCCATGTGAAGAGTTCCAATTCCTCCCATTCGTTGGGCTGCATTCCTCATTCCTGGTGATCAAACAAAATTAGAAACACATCCGAACGTGCTAATTGAATCACACGCTCACGGCAGCGCCACAGTCATTCGGCATGCTAATCGCGTCTTAATTTCTTTTAATAGAACACTGCTTCATTTAATGCCGGTCGTCATGGCGACTACGTGGGAACTACGCACCTTTTTTTTTTACAGGCTCGGTTAACAATGGCGAATTGAGCTAAAATAGAATAATCGTTGCTGGCTCTTTTATTTCTGTCATAGTCACCGAGCAAAGACGGGAACACAACAGCCTCACTCAGCAGCTATGAGTTCGAGAGCTGCAATGCTTTAGGCGTATCAATATAGATAATGCGGTTCTGCTATCTGTTTAAAATTACAACTGAGTTGAGCAATTAAGGGATTAGCGCCTTGTCTAAGGACCCAAAAGGTGGTTTGAGTTGGGATTTATACTCTGAGGGTTTAATCTGAACCACCAGAAGTGGAAATACTTAAAAGTTCATGGACAGCTGTAATGTGGGGGGGGGGGGGGGTATGCGCCCCCCTGGGTTTGCAACATCACACAGACTGAGCCACCACCCTGAGATGAGTTAAAGGGAGATGGAAATCATATTTTTCAAACCCGGTTGGACCTGTACAACCTCCTGAGTCCCCCACTCTTAGAGTGTTTTTCCGGATATTCATTTCTGCCTCATCATGGAATAAAAAACTGAAAAACATCAGACCGTGAGATTATTGGTGCTATCTAGATCTAGCACCAGCTTGATGGACAGCTCAGAGAAAGTAGAGCTAGAGGCTAAATGGTCAGCCAGCTGAAAACATGTTTTACTAGTGAAAAAATATCGACGTACAAGCAGATGGTTCGTCACAAAAGCCAAGCGTGGCATACGCTCATTACGCTGAAGTGCAACCGGCAAGAAATATTCGACTTCCATTTAGCCTCAAGCTCAAGTGCCAGCTCAGCTGAAGTGTTTCTCAGATTATCCGGAGCCTGCTGCGTGACGCAGAGATGAGAAAACTCTTCCCGTGCGTTTATTTTTCATCTCGCAAACGGCGCACTCCATGCAGCTTCTCTTTTTGTTCAGTAAAGTGCTAGATGGTGAGACGGGTGCCCGGACTGCCTTGAAATAGTCGTGTTAATAAACACCAAATATTGCAATGCAGCAGTCATTACAGAGGGAGAAAACAGAGAAATGAGGTGCAGGTTGGATAAAATAACCAAGGTCCTGCTGTGAGACTGTGACCTGTGCTTTGGTCCTTAGATCCCACCTACTGATAAATTCAGTAGAGCTTAAATGAACTCCGCAAAGGCCTTCATTACCGAAACTAAAAGAGAACATCGTCCCAGTGTGACCCAAGGTGTAAATAGGAATGTTTACCACTCTGGCTCTATTAAACGGCCATCACAGAGAATCCCAGCTGGAAAGGCACCTAAAGAGTCAATAATAAGATTGCTCATTAGATCCTTTTGATTTGATCAGCAAACCGGGGTCAGGAGACCCCGAAGTATTGATTTAAAACGCAATTACTTGGCCCGCCAGCTAGAGTCCAGAGGCGGGCAAAATGGCCATCGATCCCGAGATGACCACAGTTGTTTAATATCAATACAGAGACGGAGAGATAAACCGTGAAAGGGAGATAATTAGTGCGTTCAAGCGAGCCAAGGAGCAAAACGATACAGTGGCCATCAATAAAACTGCTGGCTATTTGCAGGAGCGTAACCAGACCAATTGATATCTGAGGGTCTTATCCTAAGGACAAGCATGGGCAATAACAACCTTATTATCAAACTTATTATAAGGACCTTATGGAGATGTTATAAAACACTTGGCTTCAGTTCCTAAAATCTTAATATAATGGGCACTGTGATGGTGTCAGTAACCCCAAACTGATCTTGCAGTGTCAGTAACCCTCAAATTATTTTATTGTGTCAGTAATCCCAAACTTGATATTATTGTCAGTAATCCCAAATCTGACATTGTGTCAATAATCCCAAACCTGAAATTATTATTGTCAGTAATCCTGAATCTGGTATTATTGTGTCAGTAATCCTGAACCTCATTTTTACTGCATCATTAATCTGGAACCTCATCGTTTGGTGTCTGTAACCACATATTCCGGAGATGAGGCTTGAACCGCAGTAAAATCATGCTCCCACAGTTAAGGGTCCTTAATTTGGCCTGATAAATCCAGTGAACCTAAAACTAGGGGAATTGATGAAGTGGAATCAACTAGAGTGTGTTAAAAGCAGTTCCAAAGCTCTGATAAAGACCCGCCTCAACCTTCACACCATATTAGAAAAACAGCACCTTCAAAGCCCCGTAGCTTAATCCTGTTTCTGCTCGTCGGGCCGTCCACCTGAAGCTTTCATGTTGCAGCATGTTTGATCTGAAGTAGATAAGAAACACTTCACAATAACGCTCATTAGCTCAGCAGCCGAACATCTTTGAACTTGTCCTGAGGCTGAAGCTGAGACTTTTTGAAGATTAGCACTGACTAGGCACGGCGGAGGAACGTTACCCTTCATGACCAAAATTATCCAAACACCACTTTTAACTAGCTTAAGCCCCGTCCACCCGCAGGCGTGCCACCAAAATTCTGCTCTGCTACAGCTGACCTGGTCAAACATAATTACTGCTGTTATGATATGTTAATGTCCGGAAGCAACATGAGCTCAGCTGTTAAATATGATGAAATAGATGAAACCAATTACAGTGGCTACACAAAGAGGAAGATCTAATCTCAGGAATGAGTCAAACTTTAGTCTGAAAAAAGGCTGTAAAGAAATTGTTTGATTTCACCCCCATCTAACACATTTGGGCTGATTTGGAGTTCCTGTCACCTAACATTCATCCCTAACTCCTTGTGGCTCGTTGTTTGTTAATTTGTGCAATACAGGAAAAATTTTAAAATGTCAAATCACTAAGAACAAACATTAAAATTTTGAATATTAGAGAGGAAAAGGTGTATTTCCCAGAAGACCTCGGTCGTTACACTACATATACAGCTGCTCTTTTTTTGCATTCTTCAAAATTCTTTATAATTTTTCTTGGAGAATGTCACGCAAAATGATGATGTACCCAAGTTTAATGAAAATAAAAGGCTTTTTTTAATTTCATTCTATTATGAATTGGGGCGCCGGTTCATCGCACCCCCTCCTGTCCCTCAGACAGTGCCGGTTTGTCAGCACCAGGACGTGAACCCAGGACGATGTACCTTCAAACAGCGCAGATCATAATCAACAGCAGATTCAAAATTGAATAAACGTCTTTTTTATGGCCGTGCTATAATTTGCCAGTGTATAAAATAATCGGGCTTTTATCGAACCCGAGATGAGCCCAACAACGGCCATAAATGACCAGCTTCCAAATGGTGGAACGCCATCTGTGCTAACTGACTCATCTTCATCAGCGATAAAGGGGAACTGCGTCACGATTGCTCTCGACCTGTGTCTCTAACACTTTGATGTTAACGGTCAGCCAAAGGTGTTAACGTAGCCCCGGGCACCATAATGGATTCTGGAGGGTTAGAGCGATGTCACCCAGTCCAGAGTCATTCAGGGGCATCTTTATCACCTCCCCTTATGTGCCTGTATGTTGGGCTGCTTTAAAAAAAAATGGGAAGATGAATTGCAGCTTTTAATGAAGCCTTGGTACGTAAACCTATTCCTATCTATTGAAGTCCTGCAGCAGCCCAGTTAGCTCAGTCAGTAGAGCATGAGACTCTTAATCTCAGTGTCATGGGTTTGAGCCCCATGACTTGCTGGAATCTCTTTATCTAGAAGTATCGCCCTCTAGCTGAGACCTAATGCCATGTCACGGCAGATTTTTACTTTGTCAGCGAAATAAATCCCATTTGGTACGGTAGATACGAATGAATTTACTGCCATCCAAACAAATCGCACCAACAAAATCCTGTTCGGTTTGTCATACCTGGATTTACATCTGCTTGCTTAATCATTTCTTTTGTTATTGCTTAAGTGCATGCACAAGGCTGTGAGCGAAGCCAAATGCTGCACTTTTAGCAGCACCGGATCTGTTTAGCCAAGAAAGCAATATTTTAGGATTGATCCAGCACACGTTATGCATCTGTTCAATTCTCTCTGGATAGTTGTTTTTGTTTTTGTTTATCGTTTTAGCTCTTTTAGCAGATTACTCAGATTTACTATTTACTTTGCCATTGATTTGACTCTGCAGCTAAATGCACAAAAACGGTCCCTGAATCAAATTCAACGGCTGCAAATTTGTGTGGTGACTTCCTGCATGGCGGGAGACCGTCGAGCCGTAAACGATATGCCGTGAGAAGAAGCTTAAAACAGAGATAAGGTAACCCCCCTGCCTTTAGGATGATTCAGTTCTCATCAGCAGATTGTCAGCCCGAACAGCGCCACCGTGCAATTTCAGCGATTTATGGGCGTTCCGAACTTTTTCTTCCCAATCAATTTTCCTCCTGATTGCCCAACAACTGATGGAAAATGGACTTGCAAATAAAAGGCTATTAGCAGTCCCTGCCATATCCGCGTTTATCTACCACCGAGGACGCCCGAAACAACAATAAAGCAGGATTTAGCGACAGCTGGGACTCTGAAGGCAGAGGCAATCTGCACAGAAGTCCAAATCACATTAATAAAACAAGTCAGGAAGAAGATGATATGCAACAAGGCGGAGAAAGATAGCAGATGTCACTCGCAGAGGCGGAACAAAAAGGAGGGCACCGAATTAAAAAGGCAAACCCAAGGACAAAACGAGGCAGGGGGATGAATATCGAATGGGAAAATGAAACAGAGAGGAATCGTCTCATAAAGCTGAAACGACGCCCTGAACGTTAACAGCTTTTACAGGCTTCCTCATTCAGAGCAATTTACGGTTAAGGGTCATGTTCAAGGTACTGGGATTTGAACTTGACTTGACTTTGGGGTTTTTATTAATCACATAACATAAATTTATGGGTGTTAAGTAACTGTTGCTAGATGAACTACAACCACGTTTGCTTTGATAACAGACACTTTAATTAAACATTTAACCGGGACAAGTCGGGGCCCCACAATTAAAGTACCAAACTATTGACCTGCCTATTTAGGGTCTGCGTGTCCCCTGAACCTTAGTGGCTTGGATTGCAGCCATGTAAGTCGGCTGTATAGCAACTGACTTGTGATGCTCATCACGCCTGAAGATGGGCTCCAAGTTCAAATGAGACACACTAATAAATCACAGATGCACAGATCCTTGATTTTGCCCGTCTGATATGCAATCAAGCTCAGCGACAGAATATGTTTTTAACCACTCCATCCCAGAGAAGATCTGAGCCGCAGAGCAGGTGGGCGTCTCCGATGCTGCAAAAATCAAGAGCGCTGTATTCAGGGACGGACCTCAAACGAAAAGTGATGCAATCAGATCTGGGAGCAGATTTAGTGAGCCAGATAGATGCTGTGAAATAACCTTCCAATGTCCAGCATGCCGATCTGCACCACTGGAAGAAACCACCACCAGTCAAGAAAACTCGTAACCAACACATAATAATAACACTGTTTTGGAAAATAACACCACTTGAGAAAGGGACATGATGACAGTTCGCACAGATATGAGGTTCCTTTGGGTTAATTCCCAATTATCAGCATGTTTCGGCTCTTCAATACAAACTACGCTGCTGGAAACGGTAGTTGCTGAGGAGCCAGACTTGAATCCTTCCAGATTTGAAGGCTGTTAACACAGCAGGCTTCACAATGAAGCGGGTTGGCATTGGTGACGCCTCAGTGACGATGTTAAGACACAAACAAACTGTGCTTGGCCACCCTACTGCCAATCCTGCTACGGAATCTCTATAAATAGTAACATCTTCCCATGTCAACAGCGACCCGAAGGGCACAATGCCCATGCCCATCGGCTCTATATAAGATTGCTGTAGGATCACATGGTTTCAGAAGTCAAGGTTCCTTCCTTATAACATTTAGGGAGTTTTTCCTCGCCACTGTCGCCTTAGACCTGCTCAGTTTGAGATTCACCTTAGAAGATGTTTTCAGTTGAAAAAGAGACATATGTCCTGGTTGGAAGGCTCCACCGCTACTGGGTTAGCCCTTACCGGCCCGCTGCTCCATCTGAGCATCTGTTTTTTTATTTAAGAATTACATTTTCCTATAAGCAAGAGTGGATCGATTAACTCCAGGATCATTACAGGACCTCCAAAGTAACCTGTATAATATCAGACCCTCAAGGATTTGAAAGAGTTTCTTAATTTCTTGACAAATGCACCAGGATCCCACCGAAAAGCCTCTCAGGAGTCAAGACACCAAATACAAAAGGACAGCTGTTTATATTGATTATTACCCATAAATATGAAGACGTCTTTAATAAAATAAATCTTAGATTTTCGAGAGGTTTGAGCCCCCGGCACTGCAAGTTAAGATCATAAAGTTTAAAAGCCTAGACTGTGAGGATGTGTCGATTCAGCTTTATTATTATTGAATATTGATCGACCCGCCTTTACCAACAGAAGGTAAACAGCTGAGTGTGCAACGTCAGGTTCTGTATTAAATACTCCCTGCATTAAGTGGAGGCTTTTCCCTCACAGTAAACAGCAGAAAGCATGCTGATGACAGCCATTAGCAAAGATCTCCGGGAACTAATGGAATCGGAACGAACGAACGCTTTCAGCCACACTGAGACGAAAACGCAAAACGTTCTTTCCACGATCGAGGCAGAACTGAAAGGATTATAAGATACAAAAGGTCTTGGGGTTAAAACAACTGCTTTTAAAAGGGAGGCGAGTAAACAATGGGTGGTGGTGCCTTTCAGCCGGGTCAGGTACCACGTTAGCTGTTTCTGAGGGAGGGAGGATCAGACAAACAGGATGATCTAAGCCCTGCCCTGCCAAAAACAGCCTATGGCACTTACAGATATAATCCAAGTATGAGCACCTGCTTGATAGAAAGCCCCGCCCACTCACAACTTTAAGAAAGGCTGCTTTGAAAGACTTTAAAAGCTCCTGGCTTTTGTGTGCAAAACAGAGGAATTCAATCGTAGGAGCTCTTTGTAAGTAAAAAGACAACATCGTAAAAGCCATCCAGTCCGTTTAATTCGTATGACTGTCCCTTACTTATTTTAAACTGAGATGATTCGCAGCGCAATGCATGTCGACTATGATAATATCTCAAACGATGTGTAAGCTAACCTTATCAAGTATGTCACTCCCTCAAAAAACACGTCTTAAGAGTCCTGAGAGGATCAAACTACTAAGCTGGCGTTCTACCTAAAAGCTAGTTAAAAATGAGCGAACAAACTGTGCCAGGAGACAAAACGCAGACACCACTCGCATTTTTAGATTTATTTAGCTTTATTCTGAGGTGGTTTGGCTTTAAGAAGACAGACGTTACTCAGAAATCAGATATTTGTACCAGCATGAAAATCATAGGAATCATTTTGCACAAAAAGTGACCTGTGACAAGAAAAGCAACAGGTGGCACGATGTAACAAACACCGTCACGATTAGGTCACTAAAAACACGGTGCAATTTCAGACCGGTGACGGAGACGAGTTCAAACAACCGATGAATACTTTAGACCCAAGATACACGCCTGCAAAAATATTGTCTAATTATCATTAACGGTTAAATCCCCTCCAGAAATCTCCAGATCTGCGTATAAACAAATGATTAGGCTTTAAATAGTTGAATAAACTCGAGTCTCAACAGACTTCACTTGGTTAGGTGGCTACGCTAGAAGCTGTAATTAATCTCTCATAAAACCGGATAAAACTCAAAACCATTAAAAACCCCAAGAGATTTACAAACCGCTCTCTAAATCCCGGGTTTCGGTTGCGCTTCGCCCTTGCAGCCACATTTATCGGAGCATCCAGAGACCAAACCGGCTCGTTACGTCATTTTAAAAACAGAGTGGTTAATCTGCACAGTCCCACAGACGACGCCTGCATTTTATCGATTCTCCGAATGAAGACGTCCGCAGAGCTCGAGCTCCCCAAACTTCTGAACGACTTTTGCCCGTCACGTGACCGCTTTAAATCTGTATCACGCATCGGCTCCGAACGAACAACACACACACACACACACACACACACACACACACACACACACACACACACACACACACACACACACACACA